>JACXSJ010001273.1:0-83942 GCA_014851325.1 Pentalonia nigronervosa | reverse complement strand
GAAAATGAGTAACGACGAGAGGAGTAGAAAATCCTTTGGTCCAAGAAACGGGGGCGCCCATAAATATGCCTACCTGCTTGCCTGCCTGCCGCCCCGCTCCGCCACCATATCCGCAGGCGACTCTATAGGGGAGAGACATTTGTAAAAAGGCCTTTTATTTTGTCGTTCGCCGCGCGCGCAATAAGGTCTCCGCTATTATTTATCATCCGAATACCTTCATAAAAACTGACAAAAGTCTGTAAAAATTGCGAGAATGATAACTCACTGGCAATAATGAAAGTGTCCCCCTCCTCTCTATGCCTGCAGCTTAGCAGTTCGCTAACTCTACAAAAAGAAAAAAAAACACAACACATAAACTGATTACAGTTCTGCACTTAATCATTTTGGTTTTTATTCCCCATAACGATGAAATACTAAAAAAAGTCATCGTTCAAGTTTTATAAGTGACTTTTACTGTAACCCGTAAACGGACAGACGGTCCAAAAATCGCATGCTCGTAAATCATTGAAGATGAACGCCAGCCATTCAATTTTGTACCCAATAAATTAAGTATTTTTCTGAATCTCTACACTAAAATACAGTCAGGTATAAAGAACGCTGCTGGAGGCATGGCATTTATATGACGATATTTCAATACAGCTTGACACAATGAAAATTCAGTTACGATAACATTTTGTCCGATAACGCGCGCAAAATAAATATGTACACAAATAATGCACGTTTAGATGATGGTTTTAAGTGAACTACGAATAAAATGATGTACAATTTCACAATAAATTTAGATTTAATATTTGATACGGCCGGATTATCTCTTCTAACCAAGTTTTCGCCGAGCAAATAAATCGATAGGCATGTTAAAGTAATTGATGCATCGATAAAAATCCTATTTCCGACAACCGTTTAAACACTTTTTTCTACATAAAGGACTTATACAGTTATACATAAACATATACACTAATTATATTATTATATTAAAACTGTTTCTATTGTGAGGTTTCGAATTAAATATGATTATTTTTAATATTGTTTCGATGGCTTTTCAATTGATACTATAATAATTCAATTTTTATTCGTTTAAATTAATAACACAATCAAAATACAATTATTATCTATTATCGTTGTTAATTATTTTGTACTTGAGTATTATACATGTAATTTCTTATTAAAAAAAATATTATTGTAAAATAAATAACAACTATAATAAAATGGCAATAATATGATGTTTAGTTTTAATTTGATAAAATAATACACATTGACAAAAAATTATTGTAGTTATAGCCCGATTTAAGTACCTAGTATGCACTATGCAGTTTTATAAATTGTTATTAATACTTTGCACACAATTAATGTTTTGTAAAACTAATTATATACTAACACCAAATTATGATTGTTTGTATAAATATGTCTTGAACACTACAAGAAAAACTTAAATGTTATTATGATTTCAAATTACTTTTATTTTATTTACAGTGATATTTTTTTTCAAACAACGCAATAACGTTATAATCGCGTTTCTCAATGACTGTTGAAGGGAAAAGAAGTTGTCGATCCCTTATTCATTACATTTTCTGTTCTACCCGTATTTCACTACAGAAAAGACTTTTTGAAATACCATTTTGTTTGAGTGCCAAAGAAGCGATGGCCTAATTAAAAAATGTTGTGGAGCTTTAAATATTTCTCGTCTTTACAAACTTTAATTCTATAATTGTTACTCCGTGAAAAATTGGTACATTGTTCATTTTTACAACCAGGAGCATTCTTCTGTAGTATTTTTTAGAGTTTTTTTTTATTCCATATATGATGTTTATAATATTGAATTAGTTCTTCTCCTACCTCCTAAAATTTGGTCACCACAGAAATATATAGTGATTATTGAGTTATAAGTGACTAAATATTATATTGTTCATTTAACAATAACATTCATTTTTTTCACTTATGTACGATATTTTTCTTCACTTTCAAAATCATGGGTATTAAACCACTTAGATAATTTCATAATTTCTTTTAAGAAATTATTTCAATTAAAATTTTTAGGAAACAATTACTGAACAAAACAACCGTCCATGGGTATAATATTTGTGTATCGCGGTAAAAAAAAAAAGGACGTTTGTACAAAAGTTGGTTTGATTTACATTGTCACAGCGCAGAAACCGCATGTCTGCGTGGACAACACCTTTTTGCAGGCGTCAAGCCCGTTTTGTACATCGCACCACCAAATCAACACTTCGCCCTGCAATTATATCGTTTTTGATATACAATACTTTGCGTATTTATGTATATTTTGTTTTATTAAAATTCGCCATACGAACCGTTGTTATGTGAATATATTTTACCAAGGTTTTACTTGAATTTTACAATCCTATTCGATATGGACATTCAATGCACACATAACACATTTTATGCATCTACAATAAAATGTTCTAAATAATAGCAGTCTTGAAGGTCTTGAGGTATATTATCATAAGCATCTATTTCTGGAACCCGTGGATATAATATAGAAGGTGATCACGATTTAATGTGCCTAGGACATTGCCCAACGAGCTTTGATATTATGATGGCATAGGAAATGAATCCTGCAGATACCGCTACTAGAGGTCTTGGGGTGGACTATTTTGTTTTACGTGATATAAATTCATCTTACTAAAGTCTGTTTACTAACTTACAAATAGCATAATCATAAATAATAAAACAAACAATAATTATTAATTAATAGTTTAATTAACATTAATTTTAACAAATTCTACTTTACCACCAGTAGCGCTGTAACGCAAAAAAGTCACCGAATCACGTGACTTTTGAATTCATATCGTCTGCTGTGTGATAACGTTTTTATAATGTATCGTTGGGCAACCATACTATCTTAAATCGTGAAGGTGACTGGCGTGAATCTTAGACGCTTACCTTGTCCGGAGGAATCATTGAGTTTCGTCCGCGAACAATATCTATAGATGACGTGAGTAGCAAATTTGAGTGATGATACGATACTCCGTTTTGTCTGAATGTCCTCCGCGATAATATAATATACTAACATAATAATTATACGCACCCACGAACGGCGATGCGAAAACCGTTTGAAACGGATGCGGAGAAAACGGCAACGATGACTGTTTTCTTAAGACTGGTCAGCGGAAAACTCGAGGTTACTAGCTCGCGAGTATCGTGGTATACGATATACATATGGTTGACAGTCGCCTATATACACATTACATGTCTTTACTATCTGGTTGGTCAGTAGTGAAAGCTCGCGATCTTAGAACTTAACATGAGAATTTATATTCAGTTTATATTCAGTGGTATACGGTTTTTCTGGTCTCACAGTATAAATAATTATTTGTTTTTCACATAAACTGTATGAAATTTATCTCCTCTTGAAATCGGCCTAAATGAAAATTGTGATAATAATTTAATTGCGGCCATCACTCGCATAACAAAAAAAAAAATGCGTTTTAGTTGATTGATTCTGATTACGTGTGAAAATTTGAAATAGAACTCGATTGATTTCGATTTTATTCGTTCCGTTACGCGATAGCAGAATATTCCAGTTAGAAAATTTAATATTGAAAATGTTTTTTTTTATTTTTTGTACTATGCCCGTATATTAATTAATTTATTCATATTTCCATACGTTGGATTTATTGAGTAGTTTTATCTTTTATGGCGTTTAAAACGTTACACGGTTGTGTTCTCAAGTACAAGAAGTGTCGACTAACACAAAACTACTACCCACATATATACCTACTAACAAATATTTACGATACGTACGCGTTTTCTTAGTCACAACGAAACTATATTGATGCAACGCTAATATCGGAATTTCTTTATAATGGGATTTTTTATACGTCGTGACATTAAATGAACATTTGAAATCCCCATAAATGGAACACGCGAAAAAACACTGTCAGCATTAAAATTATCATTAAAATATCTGACCAGACATTAATAGAAGGAAGTAGGTACACACACACACACACACACACACACACACACATTATGACTTATCGGTTATTAGGTATATACTTGTAGCAATAATCTGAAAATAAAATTTATAAAATTGTACACTCACTGCACTATATTATTATTATTATTATTATTTTAATATTATATTGAATGATGATGATTACATTATAATAAAATACGACGACGACGTGTTACGCGGGCGCTCGAATGAGTAGTTCCGACGGCGTCGGTCGGAAAATGCGATTCTACGCATAAGGTAATCTCATAAAAATATGTAAAATAAAAATCGTATATATATATACGTATTATAATAACATGCTCAGACGCGGTGTGATAAATTAAATTAACGCGCCAAAGAAGTCAGTGCGCGCAGTACACTGTATATAACGACGACACCGTCCGGATATTACGACCGTCGTACATGCCCTTTGCGGTGTACACATAAATAAACTATAATGCAATACAAAACAGTCACTTAACGTTTTCTACCGAACGCGATTGTATAATATGTGTGTGTGTGCATAGGTTTTTATAAAAATCGTATTATTTTTCGTCTTCCGTATAGGAGTCTCTCGTCCGACGTTCGTGAACGGTTTCGATATTGTTTATAAAGCGTAACAGTTGTCGTTAAAGTGTATAATTGAAATAACATATAGATATTTGATATTCTGATTTTTTTTTTTTTTTATTAACTCCACAGCGGAACTGTGTATTTCTGAAATTATTATTATTCTAGACATGCGTATTAAAATTATAATAACGATGATGGGTGTAATGTACGGATGGAGATATAAAGCAATAGTGTTCTTTATTAAAGCGAATTACACGAATCATCAACATGAATATGCACATTGTAAAATCATATTGTATATTGTATTGTCTGTAGTTATCATATTTGTTGTTTAATGTTCTCTTTAACAGCTGTCATATTATTAAAAACATTGTAGATTCAAAAGTTTAAGATAAATTTGTTTTGAATTCTATTCCCACTCACTACGACATTACCTACTTGTTTGAGCTTGGCTATTTTCCGTGAATAATATAATTGAAAAAAGACTGCTGGAAACTTTGAAATCATCTTAAATTATTTAATATGTCATCAGATTAAAATATTATATTATTATAGGTAAGTAGGTAGCCGTTTGTCGGTCGGTTCGATTGATTATTCATTGTTTTTATAACGGTTTTTTAATTTACGCCGCTGCTATGCTACATATATAATATAATATGTGATAAAATACAAGTTAACGCATTTATAATATTCTTGTCCAACGTATAAACAATCAATAATTATAGGAAGTATTTTAATTTTCACCATAAATATCACTCGTATACAAGTGGCATACTTGTTATACAAATATAACATTAATATTTTGTTTGTCGAACAATATTCGTGATATATATTAACGATATAGGGCTTTAGATAAGTAACGACAAGGGAGTTTTCGAGTTCGGGACCTTCCGTTGCAAATTTAACGTATAAAAATGTTTTTATACAATCATTTAAATTTTAAGAAGTACTTAATTTGAAGATAATGTTTTTTTATTTGATTGTATTCATCAAAATTAAATTGTAGCTCCTGAAGATGTAATTGAGGGTCTTAATAAGAAAAATAGAAGTTTAATCTTTTAAAATAATAATATTTTTTAGATATGTTAATTTATCATAATATTATTATGTACCTATGTATTATAAAGTTTAAATTAATAAAAAAGTTATAACTATCTTAGATCCTAGTAAAATATATTATCACTGATAATTTATCAGTGCAGTAATATATACCTACTTTTAACAATCATACTTAATCGGTAAGTATAAATATGTATCAGGTATCTACTTAATAATTATTAACTTAACAAGACAATGTATTTATTTTAGTTAATCAAATATTACCTGTTACATGAGTCTGCATTTATTACATATTATATTTGTTAGCTTTTTGCCTTTGATAACACGTTTTTGTATGCAATCAGTTGGTTATAAAGTAAACTATACTGGTATGGCGAGATTAAATAAAAAAAAAAAAAAAAAATGTAATTATTGAATATTAAACCACACGCCCTCTCCCTTGACATATTCCTGGGTATCGGTAACGATAAACTCACAGTTAAATGCGTTATTGCTTCTAATACACATAAAAATAATATAATACGTACATCGAGTTATTATCACGTTACAATATAATGTACAATATTATTACAACATAATAACCAATCGACCTATCTCGACAGCGGCACGTAAAGATCGCAAAATATACATAAGTAATATAAATTATAATAACAACAATAATATTCATCAAACGAATAACGCGGGGTGGCGGCTATCAATGGGTTAGCATAAATATTATCGCGGGCGGCGCACGAGGTTTGTCTTGAAAACGTTTTATTGAATAACCGCATTATTGTGGCAGGAACAAAAATAATAAAAGAAACGGTCACGGGACTGAAAATAAATCGGTTGAAGTCCGCGAGGGCAAAAAAGCAAAAGAGAGAAGCGAAAAAAAAATAAATAAAAAAAAAACAGAGCAGAATAAAACGACAACAAACGAAATAATTGAAACTACCTTTTGTTACTGTCGGCTTCCAATTCAACGGACTAACAATGGGCACACAATTTATGTGGTTGTTTGAAGATAGTAGTAGCTGGTTTTACACATGTTCCACCGGAGTTGGGAGTCGAGAGTTTGTCCACCGGCTATTATAATACATTTTATTGTCTTCCTGCACACACCGACAGTCATCGGTATTTTACCATGCAAATAACTTAACAGCGTGTTGGTGTTTTTAGTTTTTTTTTTTTTTCACAAATGTGTACATGCAATATAATTCACTCGAGACAATAAAAAAAACATATCTAACCAAGTGCCTACCTATATAAGAGATAATAAATGATAAAATCCTGCACTAATGAAAATAGTAATAAAAAGTAGGTATTAAGATAATAATAATATTCTAACATAATATTATTGTACGCGGTACAAATGTCTGATCGAGTTCGCGAGGATAAAATCGTTTTTCATTTTCATCTCGTAACCACTACCCAAGTTTTATTTTAATAAAACACTCGTCACGATTAATTTGTTAAGTTTTCATTATTTTAACGTACTCGTGCTGCCAACAAAACAAAATATTGAAATAATAATAACATTTAAAAATATTTTTCAAATAATGATATTGAGATTTGGACATGAAAAAAAGGCCTGCATTGTTAAATTATGCGCTGGTCAACGAAGCATTGACTAAATTAAAAATTATTATCTTATTAATAAATTAGAAAATCATTTGTCGGTGGTTTAAACGTACGTATAATTGTTTAAACTTACTAATGTTTTTTTATTTATATAACACGAAAATCGTATTTAAACATGGTTTGAAATCTTCTATAGGAATTAGTCTGTTTCTAAATAAACTATATTTTTGTTTCAGCATCTTAATTATTGATATGAAAGTTATACTAAATAAAAAAAAAGTTTTCAATATTCTTTGCCATTTGTAGGTACTTATAATAATTTACGCAGTATAACACAGTATGCATCTACTGCCAGTATTAGTATATACGACTATAGTCTATACGACTATAGAGAGATCAGTATTTTCTATAATAGCAAACAGTGATTATCTACTGTTACTATACGAAAAAAAGTTCAATATTTTATTTTTACCGTATTCGTGTTGGAAACTTAGTTTTTACAAAATTTGCGTTCCATTTCGTTTGGTGCTCGGCACACCCGGAAAGTAGTAACGCATCGATATTGCCGTATAAATATTTAGCCTGATTCGTCACCGAATTCCACCAAATCGATCACTATTACAATATAGTGTTTCAAGCGCATAAATGCATCGCACGCGTTGTTGCAACGTGCCAATAATATTGGCTTAAAACCCGATAGGCCACCACAGCGAAGTCGTGTGTCGAGCGCGGTATCAAAACGTGGCACATGTACTAAACATTTCCACACGGGCTCAGAATTATAATATTATATGACACGTATATTTCACACTGCACGTGAAATCGAACGTGTAATGTGTTCAAAAACGGCCGACAACATTAAACGGTAGGTGCGTATTATAATATATTATTACGCCGCTGTTGCGCGTCGACATATTTCGGCCATCGGCATCGTACACGACTCGATTTATATACAGTCATAAAACCCATTGTGTCGTTTCGAATCCTTACGATTGCCCGACATATCGTGTTCGGTCGGGACACTTATTTTTCGCCTGGCTATATATCGAAAAACCTACCTACCTACCTACCTACCTACCTACCGTTTGGCACTGGCGTCGCCGTCGCCGTCGGTTCGTTTTCCCAGGCCGTTCGTGTTTCGACGGCGAGAGACTTCCTGCAGGCGGCACAATGCGACCAGCGATACGCGGCGGCGGCGCCCAAACATACCACATCCACCTGTGTGCGTTTGCTGCAGGACCGCTCGTCCCGGTTGTATCGGTTACACAAGGCTTAATAACCGCAACACCGTGCGGTGCAACCGACACCGGTTGGCCACTAACCGAAAACTTATGTACACACAAACAAACACGACAACTGTTGTGGGCCCCTCGTGCGCGCGCGCCATCGCGCCCTCGCTCTCGGCACTGGCCGTCTTGCTCGCTCTCGCACTCGCAGTACGCGCGCAGCGATACTCTGGATCTGAGAAACGAATAAAGCTTTCACTGCACCCGGCCAGCCACGCGATTGCGTTTCAAAACACCGACGACATTGATAGCGCTAAATTTCAAGATATCCGATACGGATGCGCCGCACCGTCGTCTAAACACACCCACATGGGTGCTTAGGCGTTTATATATATATATTATACACACGATATACATATTATTATATGAAGCGTACGGAGGCGTGTTTGTACAGTTTAGTAATTATTATTATTGTTTTATCGTGTCAATTTGACTGCGCGGCTCTTCCCCCCCCCCTTCCCCACTCTTTCACAGGTCGGCCGTTCGTCCTACAATCTATAATCTCGAGTCAAACAACGGCATCGTATTGAATAGGCAGAGGTAATAACACCGTCGTCGTGGAGATCGAAACGCGCGTGTGATTCTTAAGTAAACTGACACAACACGATAATATATATATATTTTTTTTTTATCTGTATTTCATATATATATATGTATATATACACTAACGGTTGTTATAATAATGTCTAATGGTTATGAATTTATGATCTCTCGAAACGAATTTACCTTTAACGTCAGATAATACGATACGGGAAAAGCACATATGGGCTATATTATTATATATAATATATTATGTGTATACCTAATGCATTGCGGAACGAGCGATGACGTCGGTTATTAATCAATACAAAAAAACCAATAAATGATACAATTGTTGAAAACATTAATAATAATTCTTAACCGGTCAAGTGATCTAAACCTCTTAATCCTTTATAAAATTTTTCTATAGATTACGAATTATACGATTTCACGATTTTAGACGTGAGCCACAGTTTTATTGTTCTATAGGTTGTTAATTAATTATAGTTAATAATTTAACTACTGCGAGTCTGTGTACACAATTTGATAAGATTTAATGGCACAGTGTTTATAAACTATTAAATCCTTTGTAAACTATGGTACATACTGAAATATATATTAACCGATTATATCACATTGTTGTAACTATGCAATATGTACACAATTAATTAAAAATATTAAATTTGTATCTATATTATTGTTATTATTGCAGTATTATGATTTCTAATATTAACATGACTGTTGGAAGTATGTATAGCTAACGGAAAAATAATTTTTCAAACTCAAGAAGTGTTTTTTTTTTTTGTATTACGTAGCATATAAAAATCGTTAAACTCGTGAATTTCGACCTTTCAAAACTGCGAAAAAGTGCGTATGCACGTGTTTATTATTATTAAATTGCGTTTTGTTATATGTATTTAAAAAAGTGTAAAACTACACTAATGATAATCATTATTCATTATAATTAGGACCATTACTCAATCAAAGTATTCTATTGAAACACATTTGGTACTCATATAGAAAATAGAATTTTTTTTTCAACTTACTTTTATGTCACGAAAACATTTTATAAAAGAAACATCACATTCAGAATTCCTTTGAAACAACTACGTTTCTAATAAGACAAGAGAAAATATGGTTGAAGAAAACACCAGTCGTTCATGAAAAAAATATATCTTACAGCAGTTTCATAATAATACCACATCACCAATTACGCACGTCATTGCATAACTATATCGAACAGCAACGTACAATTTTGGTGTTATGTTTAATGTGTTTCGATAACTCGTTTGATCCACACCGCTCCTAAACGTGAAGTCATGAATCATCTTTTTTTTTTTATAAAAACATTTTCATAAGCATATTATTGTGGTTGATTAATCCTCGTGATAACTATATTATAATAAACCTAAATATTAGATATTTATACAAAAAAATATAACTGCAGTGATAAAAAAAAAAAAAAAAATATCACGCATTTTTCTATAATAGTTTTAATGATGGATAAAAATTGAAATCGACACATTATGGGTACGTCCACGACAGCCACCGACGTTAGTATCTATCCGCCAGTGCAATATTACCGGTAAGAAATTATATCCAGTCGGATCACCATTTACAATACGCCGGATCTGTCCTGATGTACCTAATAGTTATACCTAAATAATCGTCCTAACGATCGAAAAAACTATATATTTACTGATAATTGAATTGTTATAGGTAACAAAATACACTTCTACAAGAAGACACGTGTCGACGGCGTTAAGTCCAACGGCGTTTCCGTTTTCTATTTTCATCTACGTCGAATCGTCTACAATAAAACAATCGTATGCTATACAGAGGTAGGTAAGTCCATCGGTTCTGTACAAATCGGGACTGCAACGAAATCGCGATTAAAAAAAAGTGCAATCGTATCGCTAAAATATACGTATGTAGTAAGCGTGTATAAAAAACAGCAATTCGACTTTTTAGAGAGTAATACGATATTATACGATCAGAATTTAATATTACAAATTTTTTTTTCGACCGTATAATATCTATACATTACGGAATCGTGTTTGCGCTGCATCTGCGTACCGCAGTATAATATTATGAAATATATTTTTATCGCGTTGATGCTGACGTCGTATGCAGTCGCGGTTATGATGCGATGATACACGTGGCGTGTGCACGACGTCCACACATGCACAGGTCGGATGCTGCGGAGTATATTATGTTTAAGGGAATTTCGTTATTTCTAGCCGGGGCTTCTGGGAAGAATTATTATCGTTTTTCTCGCTGACCCGAAACCCTCGTGGGCGAATTTCCTCCTGTCCGCATACACCTATACCACCAACGTTACCGGAAATATGCCGCGGCGGTACGGCATGATGCGCGCTTTCTGCGTACGTATGATGCTGTAACTTTTCCGACACAACCTTTAGACGCACATATTTCCGCGGCGCGTGGAACGGAAGACGGCGGAAGAGGGCGGAAGAGGGCGAGGGGGACGAGAAGCGGAAGAAGAAGACGACAAGACGTTTACACTTTTATAGAGCTTACTTTTACGACTCATAAACACCCTCCCCCGCTCGTCGAACGCACGCGTCATATATATAATATTATACGCGTGTACATTTATACATTATACACCTATAACACACCTCACTCACTCGTCCTCATTCCGTATGCTCCGTCATTGCGCGGTGACCCTTCGCACACGCGTTTTTCTTCCCTTCTCGCCGGGCGATGTTAAACACTGTCGAGCCCGGATACGTATAATATTATATCCGTTTGAGAGCCGCGGCAACATGCACCTCGGTCGGCCAATTGAAAACGACCGTTCTCCGGTGCAGCGTCCGCACAACAACGCGGTTACGACTCCTAGCGAGACTATTCGCGTCGTATATAAATACTTAAACAGTTAAACGGGACCGTTTCCACTTCAACCCCTAAACGCGCCGCCACTAAAACGCCAAACATAACACTTTTAATACAAACGCCGTACATTTATTATATTTTTTTTTTTACGTCCCCGCGCCACGCTTTAATAGCTCAAAGGCCATGCAAATTTCGTTTATGTCGAACGTTAAAAACATTGTAACGAATTGTAATACTCGGCGTGTGTGTGTGTGAGCATTGTCGTCATGAGAGCTTTTGAAGAAGAAATAATATCTATCTATCTAACGCCATTACTGCAGACGACTCTTCTCGCTTTACGATCATAGTCGAATGCCTGAAATGGAATTTTTCGTTTACGATATAATGGTATTAGTTTCACGATAAACCTAGTCGTAAACGAAAAATTTTCAACTAATATTATTATTCAATTAAAATATTGAAAACTCAATAAGAAGGACGCAGCATTACATTAAATAATGCTAAAACTTATTGAAATTCATTATTGTAATGTGATTTGAGTTTAATTATAACTCATGTTTTGTATAATGTCAAAGTTAAATATTTAAATTCATAAATTAAAATATTAGGAATAAATAACCTATTATTTTTAACTTTCATAAAATATCTTCATTTAAAACTATATCTATAATTACGTTTTTTCCGTAAAAAATAATTATAATAACGAATAGCATATTCAGTCGGTTTAAAAAAAACAATAATTCCTACCACCTATCCAAAATTGTATAGGTACGATAATAAAATCTAAAAATCATTCGTCCACATCGGGTTTGTCTCATATTTTTTGAATTTTGTGCTAATATTAGAAAAATCTAAATATAAGTAATATCAGTTTTATCAGGTACATACACAAAAAATCGGGGGGAGGGGTTCATAAAAAAATTACAATAATTAATATTACATATTATATTTTATTAATTTACATGAAATTCATTTAAATAAGTAAAAATAGTCCAAATATTGACTTGAAAGTCGATGATTTTTATAAATTCTTCAAAACGAATAATTGAAAGTTTATGATAGGTACTCTGGTTTTGAATGATCATTAAAACGTTGAATGGCGTTTTTCCATTTTGTAAAAGGTATAACTATCAAAGCACCTAATTGTTGATGTGTAAAGGGTTACCAACTATATAATTAGAAAATATAACACAGTATCTATACAATGCACCTTGTAATTTTTCCGAGTAAGCTAGCTAAGGATAACGGGTTAACCAATCCATTTGAAATTTTAGTCGTCGTTTTGGTTCAATAGAAAAATGGTAATTTTTTGATGGTGCCCAAGGATTTTTTAAAAAACCTTTTTTTTCGTCATTAATATCAGATATTGATAAAAATAATTCAATATCTAGTGAATTATTTTCAGATAATTCATTAATAATATTTATCTTAGGTTGTTTTTGCGGAGTATTATGTACATGGTTATTAGTTGCAATACCATGAATATTTCCTGACTTATTTTCATTTTCTACCTTATTTTTAATTTTTTTCAGATCAAAACTATATAATGATGATTGACTTATACTTTTTTTATTTTTAAAACTAATAATTTAATTTTAGAATTCACTATTAAAACACAACGCACGAGAATAATGATTTAATAAACCGTACCGTACCGTCAAAATTGCACATGACGCACACAATCAAATATCAAACACAGACTAAACAAATTTCTTTCACTTTCTGTATGTTATAGGACATTGTATTATCTTTATTACCTAGCAGGTATATAATAACTTAAATTCATAATTTGTTGTAATGACATTGACATCTTATCGACGATACTAATCCAAATAAACTGTTGACGACCCGTTACTGTAGTTATCGATGATTGATATAAATAAATTACATAACTATTAATTTTTTTTTTTTGGGGGGGGGAGGGTTGAACTCCCACCACCCTGTATACATGTCTGGAGTTTATAATTATTTATTCTTACTTATATAATTTACGTACAAGTATTATAAGTTTAAGGAGCCATAAAAGTGTTAAATTATCTGCAGCTTATCCAAAACATGATTGTTAGAAAACTCTAATTATCAAATAAACAGACGTTATTTTGAAATTTTGATGGAACGGTTTCATTGAAATAAATAATTTTACAATCTATGATGCCAAATCAGTTAACTTAACAGATTGTAACATTATATATGGATATTGGATATAATACGTTAATAAGTTGTTCGATATAATAACAGTATTATACCAATTGTACACGCGTTACATTCATTATTCATAAAGTAACAAAATCAAAACATTCTACTCCCTTACATTGAGTTTCTCTCGACTCATTTACTCATTTAGATACAAATGTCCCGTCAATTTCGATGCGTTTGTTTAGTGTTTGTGACACTTTCATTTCGTTTATGGACCGCAGACTGCCATGCAATTATAGAAACATTAAATCGGTAGACAATTTTACATCCATTCGTACAAAATTAATTAACATTTTTATTACATGCGAGTACAACATGAATAGGGTGCAAAAATGTCGGAACCTGTGATGTCGAAAAAACCAATGATGACAACTACCCCTCACTCGTTTATTATTATTATAATTATTATTATTACTATTCACACTTTCACGCGCATTCATTATTTGCGTCTAATTTTATTTAAACATAACATCAAATATAAAATTGTGATATACGTATATATGCATCTGTAAAATACTCACATTACATTTAAATTATAATATATTTTATTTTACTATTTATTTTTTTTTTTGTTCAAAACAGTTGTACCATTATTATTGTTAATCAAATAAGTTTCAACTTGTATAGAATAAAAACGTAATTCGTCTCGATTTTTAGTACAAGATTATTTACTTTAACGATTATCAATGACGATTAAAAAGATTAACGTGCGCAACGAGGCAGGTTTATAGCTTACACGTATACGTGCACATATATCAACTCGAGAAAATCAACGTAGTTCTTAAGTAAGTCTCCCACTCCTATTATATATTATAGACGCAATATGGCATGGGCACGATGCTTTTGGTATTTCTCAATAATATTATTATAGTTTATTGCAGTACATACTGGGGTGACGAAGGTCTGTCTAATTGGCTGTGCGAGTTGTGCAGACGAAATTCCGAACTTGAGTAACAAAAAGAAAATGCATTTATATGATTCGTATACGCGGTTTATACATTTTTACCATCAGTCACTGACAGGTTATCCAATGTATCTGTTGAGCCGTAAAATTGTGGCGACGAGCATTCATCCTGTAACAGTGTAACCTAACCAATCAGAGGACGCACAAACGGGTTTCTCTTATACAAATCAAACGTTGAAATGCCCATCAAATCGATGTTGTGGAGATTTAAGGTGTCGTCAGCCTTGTCTTCCCGCACATATTATAATATCAGTATTATGTGTTCATATTAAATACTAAATATGAACCAACAGTATAGACGAGTATAACAATTAAGCAAGTACCTAACGATGAATCAAAATATTCTACAAAAAAAGTTCAACGATTTATATTTTATAAATAACTAATTATAGTAAATGCTGACAATATATAAAATTACGAATCAAAGTTCAATAATTAAAAAAAATAATCAAATTTTCAATTTTTTTTTTTAAATACTTAATTAATAAACTGTGATGTATTTCAGTATAAATAGTTTTAACCTTATATCTAAAAAACTATCAATTTGAAATTAAAACAAAAAAAAAACATATCATTGGTTTAGCTTTTATTTAATTGAGTGATTAATATTGTAATTAAAGTTCCAATATTTATTGATATATTATTATGATTAATAATTTAACATTTGACATACCTTTAGTTAGATATACTCGAAATAAAATTCCTAATAAAAACAATATAGTAAGCAAATATGTACACGGAAAATGTTTTAAAAAAAATTATAAAATAAAGCTTTGTAACATAAAACATTTCAAATACATTCTTAATTTAAACCATGCGTATGATGCAGTCATAAGGTAAACGGACGTTTCGCCCCGTCAAAAAAACCAGTCCACGGACGTTTCATCCCCGGCATATTTTGATTATAGGACATTCGGTTCTCAGATTTTTAAATTATTATTATTTATTAATTTCTTCAAAATTCATTATTTTACTAATAATTAATACATTTATTTTTAATGAACAATTCTGTAATGTCTAATATAATATATAAGCTATAGGTAAGTAATAAAGATTTTACGTGCACTATACAACCAAACAGGTTTGTGAGCTGAAATTCAAAATTTATATTAACACATTAAATTATGGGGGTTTTCAAATAGGTATAAAATATTCAGTATATCAAAAGTTATTAAGATAAACCTATTCAATAAAATATTTTTATACTTACTATTTCTATAATTCTCACACAACACTCACTGTATATTTTGTTCGTATTGTAGTGCGTATATAGTACAAATATAGAGTGTTTAATTACAAAAAGAAATAAAAAGAAATTAATTTACAAAAACTTTTTACACTATGAACAAAAAAAAGTAAAATTATGAATCTGGTGGGTGTGCGTTCACAAAGACAAGATTTGTGCAATGGAACAATTACAACAAACAAAGAAATAACTACCGTTTTTAAATTTGGAGTTCATAGTTATGAAGGTGATTCAGATTTTATTAACGCAGAGAGAGCTAAATGTGCTATGAAGAAAACAGCAAAAGAAAATTATGATTTACCATTTCGAATTTATGCACGAAATGTGGTTAATTTATCAGACGAAAGCAAACAATTTATTGGAAATGAAAATTCGATAAAAAGGTGTTAACGGCGTATTCGCAACAATATCTTTCCAAAAATTTCAAAAATAAATGATATTTTACTGGAAGGAATACATTGGAGTATGTCTGGTAAAGAAAATTCAGAGTAATTTTTATTTTATGATGGTAAAAATAGTGAAAACCATATTATAATTTTCTCTTCACAAAAATGTATTGACGTATTAAAACGTACCAAAAATATTTATATTGACGGAACATTTTCTACTTGCCCTTCCGAATTTTATAACGTTTATATATTACACGCAAATATAGAAAATATTATTATTGTAATGTATGCTTAGCTTCAGCATAAAAATTAAGAAACTTATATTGAATTACTGACTGCTTTAAAAGATAAATTTGAATCACTTTCAATAATTTCAATCGATTTTAAACATTCTGTGGTACTGGCAATTAAGCAAGTATTTAATAATGAAAAATCTGTGCAATTGTGTTTTTACCATTTAAACCAATCTATCTGGCGAAAAGTTCAAGAGTTTAGATTAGCCATTAGATATAAAACAAAGCAAAAAATGTAAAGAGGCTGTAAAAATGATTCCTGCCTTAGAATTTCTTTCTACAAATATTGTAAAAAAGGTACCTAATTTATAATATTTTTAATGTATAAATTTATGTAATCTTTGAGTATTTAAAAAAATGTGTAGAAATGTCATTAGTTTCCAATTCTTTTAAATCATTGGAAGAAAAAAATGATATTTTAGTGTATTTTTATTCGACTTACGTCAACAGGGCATTCAAATCAATAACAACGGAGTACGGCACAACTTGCTTTCTATGACATCTATCAATATTTTCACCGCACATATAGAACGTTTACAATGCCGCAAAAGAAGGCTATGGTCGGACCAACAACGTGCCAGAAAGGTTCAATAATAAATTTAAATATATTGTAAGAATTAAACATCCTAACCTATATTTATTGAATCAATACAGATGTGCAATATATCTGCAACGACTGCATTGGTACAAAAATAAAAATAAAATAATAAATGTACCGAAAACAGTTAGATTTAAAGAAAAGAAACCGCAATCATATTGTACAGGATTTAAATATAATGAGGATAATGACATTTTATACTATTTAAAAAACATAAGTCAGTTGACCTAAAAATAAATATATAATTTTGTGTTGACTTAATATAATTGTAATTTATTCAAATCTTGACTATTTGTAATTACATTGTGGCTAATAACTATTCGGGACAAAACCTATCTTAATAATTGCCGGGGACAAAACGACCGTGGACTGGTTTTTTTGTCTGGGATGAAACGGTTGGGGCGAAACGTCTGCGACTCCAGTTGTAGGTAACTAATATGTGATAATTTTCTATCAATCGTATTTAAAACATCGTTTATAGAATACAATAATTGTTATATAATGTTAATATCATAAATAATAATCGTGTATTTATCCAAACGGCATTTTTACAACTCTCAGAGATATATATTAAAGTACTTTAGTAGTAAGTATTTGCCAAAATATTATATCTTATTTCCGCTAGCACGTAATAGCACCGATATCTGTAGTACATATGCCTTTGTTTTGTCACTGCATATTATACGGTGTGCGTCGTTGGCATTTCGATCGTTAAATATTATAATAATAGGACAGTGAAACGTTTAAAACACGCGGTTTTGGGATGCAGCCAAATAATAATAAGTTGCATTACAAAACGGGAAACTAAAGGCTGCTGTACGCACGCACATCGTGTTTAGGTATTAAATGTGTTTTCCTTTTCCCCGCACGTTTTGCTGGGCTTACACTCGTCCCAGTCAGTTATTATTGGTTTCCAATAAATCGTTAGCATAATACGCTTATAAATTTCGGTTTTTAATAAGGGTCCGCCGTCGGAACTGTTTTCACACGTTATTAAACTTTAGCGGTCGCCCGTTAATAAATCTTGTCTTCTCTCACCCGCTCGAGTGGCACACAACACATCCGCCCTATACAGCAGCCAGTAAAGCCCGTTCGTTCGTATTATGCGTATAATTTGATGTGTTTTTTTTTTTTTTTTACTCCCCTTTCATGCGGTCTTGAAAGTCCCGAGGATTTATCGCCAATCAATGTGTAAACAAGTGCGGATTTCACACGACGAAGATACAAGCGCGTTGGACTTTTTTTTCTACGCGTAATAATCGGTAAGCCCATACTATAACAACTGCACATGCTAACATTTTATTATAATATATATACACACACACAAGGGTAATAGTATGGTATTGTGGCGCATAACGGTTAAAATACGAGAAGAGAAAGAGAAAAACAATTATTGAAACAGCAGAGCAGCTCATAGAAAATGTATTATGATATATTTTTATTTGTTTTTTTAATTTGAATATAGATAGATACGTTTGATAACAATTACACTTAACGCCAACATTTGCGAATTCACAAACAAATCATTTTAGAAAATATAATACAATGTCGTATTTTTTTAAACATAAATTGCTGTAAAGTATTTTAGTAAAAAAATTTTTTTTATCAAACCAAATATTATATTAATACAAATTGTACTTTTTGTACTAGGAATTTAATATTTAAAAAACCCAGCGTTTTCTTTTTACATGGCTACATTTATTTAAATTTTAAAATGATTTTGTTTTCGAATCCAGCAATTATCTAAAATAATAATATTTTGATTTGGTTAATGCTATTGTATATTATAGTAGTTTATTTGTCGAATAAATTTAATTAAATGTGAATGTAAACCACATTTTGAGGTAAATATACTCTACTATATAAAGTAAAATCTACTAATTTTAAATTGTACCCTATCTATGTAATTTCTTTAAATCTACGTTGGACACCGTGTATCTGACTGTTAAAGTTTATATATATAAAAAAATAACAATTAAATTTTGAGTATTTTATTTCCTTTTTGTTGTACCTAAAAACCTGTTTTATAACTGATAAAAAACAGGATTTTTATAATCGCGTTTTTTATTGATTTTATTTAATGCGAATTACTTAGTGGTAAATTACGTTTTTATTAGAAGTAATAGACGTAAAGTAATATACTTCGTAGGTGGTCTATTAAAAATAAGTTTAAATTTGTGAACATAAAGATTTACTAATTTAACTTGAAAAGATCACACATAGGTATATCGTAAATAAAATAGAAAATATTTTAATAAAATAAATTATTTATAGGTAGGTACACATAATATTATATCCATATTTCTTTAGAATAATTAAAATGTAATTAAATTTATTTGCGTCTATATTCTATTTTATATTAAACAATAGAACACAGTTAAAAGCATAAAACATGTTTTATATATTGATCGTATTTTTTTTTTAATGCACTATAGTACTAATTAAATAAATAAATTTCTAAATGGAACTTTAAATAATAAATATTGATAGGGTTATTCTTTAGTTCACAATATGTGTAATCTTGTAGTATAAATTATAATCAATTTATCAATATTATAAAAGTATTAACTTTTTTAAAAATTCTAATTTTATAGAATATAACTTAGGAATTGTTTGATGAACGTTTGTTTGTTTAATTTTTATAATCATATTTTAAAATTAAAAAATACATTAATAATGTGTTATCATAAATCATATAAATCCTTTGTAATTCGTGTTTCTGTATATGTACCTACGTAAAGCTATTTTAGATAACCACAATCACACGTTTTATAAATATTATAATATAATGTGAATAATATAAATAATAATTTGATATCACGAAAGAAATATTTTGAGATCACCACTGTTTAATCATACTAAATTATACACAAATAATATTTTACATGAATTAAAAATTTGTAATTATTGAATTTATTTATTACAAAAGTGATCTTTGCGGTTTGTGTAGACTTATTTACTTATCAGTTATCACTTAAACATGCATCAAAATAATTTGACAAAGTTGTTTACAAATGATAAACATGATACAGGTATAATAACTTAAAATCATTAACCATTAATAAATAATTAAATAGCTCATAACTAATCGAATACAAACAACAGTATTAACATTTAATAAGTAGGTATTTAGAATAAAAAATTGTTGCCTGTGTAAAAATAACCGTGTTTAACATTATTCTCGTACGATTTTTAATTTATTTTATTCTAAAATAATAGCTTTGGGAGAAAAACATAGACAATATTTCAAACTATACAGGTAACTGGTAAAACAATGAAATATTAATGAAATATATTTTTATACTTTTAACAATGATAAAAACTAGTCATTATAACATTAAGTAAACCAGAACTTAACGTGTACTAATAAGAGAACACGAGAGAATTCTGTGTCAACCGTCTATTAATTTAATTTTTCTAACTAGTCATTATTATTAAATTTTATTAATTGTATCGCTTTTTAAAGTGTCCAATAAAAAAATATATAATTATTATTAAACACCTACTTGAAAGTATTTTATAATGACCTTCATGCTTTAAATACATAAATTAGTACATTTATTTCAATAAAGAAACCCTAAAAATAATTATAAAAGGATAATAATTACAGTAAAGTATTGTGATTATCAAATGACGGTTTATCGATAATAATGTTATGATAGTCGATTGCAGTAAACAGCTAGATACTTCTTCGGTAGATATGTAAAGATGGTTAATTAATATCAAAAATATACAAAGTTAGTGCGCTATAGTAGCTATAATATTACAATATAAATTTATCAGATCAGCATTTATTCAGATACAGCTCATAATATTATATTAAAGTACAACGCGTATAATGACATAATATTATATTATGTAACCAGCTGTCATATTATATTGGAACCTAGGCATCAAAGACTCTGATAATATGATTAAGCTCCAATTATCATTAATTATCAACGGCTATTAGAGTGGGGTTGTGATTAAGGAGGTAATAACGATTGTTTGCACCACGGTGGACAGGAAATTTCACCGATACGGGGTCAACGACGCGTGAACTACGCGTGCACCATAGAGATGGTGTGTTTTGCATAACACAATATTATGTGTGTACATGGTCGTTATTATTATACAATGCCATCCTACACTGCACTCGCAATGTGTACATAATATAAACACGGCGTATATATATATATATATATGTGTGTGTGTGTGTGTACGAGACCAGGAAGGAAACCCTTTGATGGTCGCAACAGAGTCGATAACAATTAATTGTCACCTAATTTGTGTTGGCAAAAATAGGGGAAGATTATACAACACTACACAACAGGTATAGTTGGTAGTCTATTGTACATCACGACAACCAACTACCGAGTGGGAGGTACTCGTTTAATATGTTCACTTACACCAAAAAGTCATTACAATAATTATCACTAAGTTATAAGGGTAGGTAGTCGCGGCGGTGGACCATGGTGAGTATAATATACACTATAATATAATATTACCAAACCATTTCATTGTCAATATTTATGAGGCATAATTGTCCACGTCGATCGCAGTAAGGTCAGTTTGCATACAGGTCCGTTAAGAAATCACATGTTTACTGAACGATATTTTGAACCAAATACACCGAGTCACTCTCGACTCTACATAACGCAGAAAATTATAATATATTGACCTAAAATTATGTGGTCGAAATTGGTTAACCAACATTAACCTTATTAAAAAATATTATGTATTGAACCGAAAACGGTTGCAGTACAATATGCGTACACGACGTATACCGTTTGATGAAATTATCAGTCGAATGCACTTTGTACAACGAAGAGTAAAAACGCGATGGGGACGATGTTTGAAAATTGAATAATAACAAAACGTTGTTGGAAATATGAAAATAATATAGCAACACCCTCAGATACATTCCCTGCATATCGTTCCAGTCGGGTAATCAATGTGGGCTCTAAAAAGCTCTTCTGGTACACAGAAATCTGTGTGGTGGTGGTGGTGATGTATTTCACTAAACAGTGCTAAACCGACCCGTCAATATTAATATCGAGTTACCATAAAAGGCTTGGTGCCTCTTTCCTTTTCCCCGCCACGCGTTGTATTCTACGAATGTGGTTGGAGGGCCGGAAAGAGCAGTAGAAAATAACTCAAGTGCATAACAAATTATATCTGCGTAATCAAAACAAATCAAAATACATACTATACAAAATATAAATGTACGAAAATTTTTAAATTTTAAATTATACATTTTAATATAATAATTATAAATTATATATTATTTATTTTAAATTATAATTTAAAATATGTTTTCTATAAAATATTGATCTTCAACAATTTTTTTTATAAAATCTTAAATATTTTGACTTCATATGATTACTATTGTTTATAAACTATAAACATCCAAAACGTTAATAAATGCATATAATACCACAGGTTACTTCTATAATTATGTATATTTTATATTGTTTTATGTTTGTGCTTATTTTAATCATACAATTTTTTTTTTAGTTTTAGTTTTGGTTACTTAAATGTTTTAAAAGAATATATTATATTTTTTATGGTGGTTTATTTAATTAAATTCTTACACATCCTACACAAACGTTTTTTAATGTGTCAATAAACATAATAAAAAGTAATTTTCAATTACTATTAAATTATATTATTATTTATTTGCATTTTAGATAGTTAGCTTTTACAGTTTAATACGTTTATAACTTTTAATAGTCATACTAAAAAATATATTATAACATTTATAATCTCTCGGTAAGCTTTATAGGGTTAGCTTAAAGGAATACCTGTCCAATGTATATACCTACTTATAGGTACGTTTTTTACATTGTACATAACAAAACTCAATCGTGCCACGACTAGTTTAATTGTTCACAATATTATTATCACTTGGAGTTGAAGAAAACTGGATAGATGATTTAAAAAATCAAAATACACAACATCCATACTGAATATTATATACTACTAATGTAAAATATAAGCAAATATAATATTTTAATAAGATATATAATTTTTAAAAGTAACTACCTAAATAATTTATGTACTAACGTGTAACATAACGGCTACATAGTAGTTAAGTACATATAATAATAAAAACGTGTACATAAATGTCAGTAACAATTTAAACGTTAAAGAGGGTCAACTCATCAAGTTTTAAACAAACAAATGGGGGGTCTAGTTTCAAAGTGTACAATATCCAAGTTCGCCGAATTTTCAGAAAACCAAAAAAACGTATTGCTTAATCACACATGAAACATACTTGTCAAATGAGATTATATGTTTTGAAACTAACTGTTATTTTCAATATTAAAAACACATCGGAGTTTGAACATTTTACTCGACAATAATATGTTTTTCAAATTCAGCGATAAAAATTCTATATAACACGACATCTATCTCATTTTTCATGAAAAAATGAATATTGTACACTTTGAAACTAGACCCTTCAAATATGAAAATATCTAAGTTTGTAATGATAGCTGACAAGTATGCTATTATGTTCCATTGTACAATATGATGTATCATGTACATTGAACCTACCTAAATAAATATTTAAATATTTTTAATACCATGATGATAATTCATATTTTATTCTAATCGCGTTTTAGCCAAAATAGTTGAGTATGAATATCAAACAAACATATTAGGCAACTTCCGTTTAAGAAGTACAAATATTGACTATTATCTTTGACATAAGTCATTGACATATTTATTTCAAACAAACGAAATTTTGTTTTGATCATACGAATGTATTTATTATCTATATATTACACATACACACATATATAAATGAATGTCTGTTCTTTATGCATTCCCAAATCGTTCGATTAAATTGCGATTAAATTTGGGACAGAGATAGATTAGACCTCTGAAAAGAAGATAGGTTAATTTAAAAAGGTAGAGGTCCAACCCCGGGAGGTGCTCACACAGGAATTTTGAGATTTACAATGGAAATATTTGTTTATAAACGGTTGCTATTGGTAACCATAGTCGTATTGGTTTGTATAACCTCTGTTTATTTATAAGGTTGTCAAATGTCTAATTAGTAAGAATATATCATATACACATTTTTGCAAATTAATTTATAGAAAAAAACAAATCTTTAGCACGGGCAATCATCTCAATGTTTTTCATGTAACTACCTAATTCTGATTTCACTCACTTACGTACCTCATGAAATCCACAATCCACCGCAGGTGGATTGCCTACCTGATAATTTACTATTCGCATATTGTCCGTGATCTAATGCAGTGGATTGCCTACCTAAGTAGTTTAGATGCATGTAAATCACTTCAGGTTAATCTTAACTTAATATTTGGATCAGATAACGCAGGATGGGACAGCTGGTATATAATATACAATATGCCAAAATATAGTTTTACATATTATGTTTATTTATATAATAAAGTATTTTATTTTTCTTATATTTCCAAAAAATATTATAAGATCTTAATAAAAGGAGTCCGTATGATTTTTTTTTTTAAAATTAAATGAATGGTGTAGTAATTTAGAGCGTAGACGAAAGACTTGGCTAATATAACATGTAAGTTTTATAAATCCAATAAAAGGAATAAACAAGCCAAATTATAATGATCCACGTAAGAGTATGTACCACGTATAATACATGTGTTTATCCGAAGGATATCTAATTTATTGATGATGACCTTGATGACGCAGGGTGCCAAAAAAAAAGTTAATACTTTACTAAGAGGGAATAAGGGCGTTTTGGCACAGATCACTGGAGCTTTTTGACGTTACTCGACAAGGGTCGAAGTAATCTTGTGGTCGGTTAATCGCAAGGAATTACGGCGCTTATCGGTGGTACTGCGGGTCCCCAAATGACCAGTAGTTGAGCACCAACTACCACCATCCAACATATTAATCCTCGTTTTATAAACTACTATATGGTGTTTCACGCCTTGCATAATTCATAGGGTTGGCAGGCAACCGATGACAAGACATATATACTCGGTCCACAAAACGCCGTGTTCTTGCAGATTGCAATGAAAGGTAGGAAGAGGGTAACACTAAATAAATCCTGTTTTATAAAGAGCCTGTAATCCGTTTCGTTTAACCCATGATCCCTGGTCTTAATTAAACGCCATGAAATTTCACGACTTATTCCACCAATTATGACGAACACAGTTGTAAATGTATAATAAAAATTTTTAACATTTAAAAATAATCTCAAACATACCTTAACGTATACAATTATTATGTAATATTATATAGTATGGATACAGAACATAAACTAAAATAGTAACATTTTATCGAATTTCTGTCATTAATATAGATGCATAAATGCTAGACTTAGCAAAAACAAGTTAAAAAGTTATAGTTCAATTACTTTTAATTGAGTTACATAATGATTTACTTTAAAAATAAGTAACTCCTACCTTGACGAGTTAAATGTTTTTTGAAACTATATAGTTACTAATCAGTTAATTCATTTAACAACCAAATTAAGTTAATTTTTTTTTATATAATGTGAACTCCATACATTTAAAATATATTTTGTTTTGTACAAATTATTGTTTTTATAGAAAAAAAATTAACTGGAAATATATATTACTTATAATGTCATAATATATATTGTAAATAATAAACTGTATACTGTCGTAAGCAAATTTTAATAGGGATCAAAATAACACGTAATATATAAATTATAATTACAACCATATACATTTTCATAAAGAATTAAAATCTCACCTAGATACACTACCAGATAACCTTACCCAGAATAATTTTGATGTTCAAAAATACGCTGATCTCTTAAAAAATTAACCTAAATAGTTTATTACATCAGTATGTAGGGTACTAACATAGGGAAACATTATAAGTTTAAGATTAAAATATTGAAAAACGGAGTTCAATGCGGCCTGTGGAATATTATCACCTATTTAATTCAAAAAAAAAAAATTATCGAATTCCGTTGATTCCACAGGACAGTCATTATTCCCGCAAAATGTATTTTTGTGGAGAAAATTCATTAGCATCGGGCATCTTAAATCACGAAATATGGCTTGCAAGAAGATTAATTAACGAACACGTGATTTATTGAAATAGAAGGGTACCACCAGTCATGTATTTCATTTTAGGGTTGATAAAAATAATGAATATCCACAAGGCACAAGCCGTGTATTTATTTTAAAACGCAATACGCATAATAATATGCTGCAGATGGTCACACCTTTCGTATTACAGAGAACTTCAAAACGTTCATGGAAACCAACATGCGACCAGTAAAAACGTTTTTATGTCCGTGTTGTATGGGAATGGTTATACCGCCACAGTCGATACTTTGTGTTTCAGCGAAAACAATTAATAATTTTATGTACTGTTTAAAAGCGCCTCTATCGAGAAAATAAAATCTGACATAAACGGTTACAGACAAAACGTAATTATTGTCATTATAAAAATATTAGCGCGGGCAACTAGTAATATTAATAGAACTCAATACTACAGCACACAGACGTATTGCCGAGTTCAAAGATTTCGGCAAGTCCAAAATAAACGAAACACAGAGGTAGGCACTAAGAAGGAGTAATTTAACGTTGACACATTCCAGCGGTAAAAACGATTCTACGGCGAGGTGTGTGGAGGGGGTGGAGGGTTGGCAGGGGCAGAGAAACACAATGATAACATCATTATTATATTAAGACGTCAAAAAATAAAAACATTGAAGAAAACCGAGATGTAACGCGCGGCATACGATTCAATAACAGAACGCACGATAATAAAACGAAGGTGGGTACCTATGTATTATTATATATATATATATACACATAAGTAGGTACACGACGACACCGCACATGACCGCGGTCGCGGTAGGCTGCGGCGGCGGCGTTTAGCATTCTACGACATTCCACGACATGCGGAGAACTCTCAATCACCCACAGCTTGTTAAAAACCATTGTAAGACCGGAGCCGCGAACACTATTAAAAAAAAAAAAAAAACCGAACCGAACGTAACGACGAACGGATAAAAAATACGAAAAGAAAAGAAAACCAAACGCGGCGAATAAAACAAAACGTGGAATATAAAACGCTGCTCCCGATTGCGGAGTGCACGTATAGGAAACGAGCCGACGCCATGCGCACGACTTACATAATAATAATAATATCATATACCTACTACGTACAACGATATGTGTACACCCGTGTAATAATGCATACAACGATGCGTATATATAATACACACCTCCTAAACACGTCGACGACACTAAGCGCGCGGCCTCACATTATAGTACCACGCGCGCACACACACACACACACACCGCATAATAATGTATACGTCTGATGCCGTGTGCACGGTGTATACGTCGTGCTTGACGATTTAATGTTTTGCACACACCGGTGTCCTTTGGGACGCTCCGCCGCCGCCAAACTCGCGAGCCGCGCAGTGCTATGCAAAACGACGCGTCGTGAAACAACATGATAATTATTATTATCGACGCGACGTCCCCCGTCCGCGCCGACGAGGCTGCTGCAAACGACAGGACGACGCGTGTTCGGCGGCCGACCGACGAAGACGACCGTCCGTCGAACGCCGCCGCCGTTCCTGAAACCGACCGGTGTACTGCAGTGTATTATATATATATATTATAATAATATTGTTATTTTGTGTGCCGCGCGCAACAAGTGGCCGTAGCGGCGTTCCGCCGCGCCGAGACCTGCATAACAAGTCTCTCGACACTATATCGTCATCATCATTATTATTATCATTAACATTATCATCATCATCATTATTATTATTATTATTATTATTGTAATGTGCATAACATATTTTACGATATTAATAATAAAATGTTGTAATCGTTGTTTTATTATTATTATGTTTATTACACGGTCAATATATTATTACGGCCTACAACCTTTTTAGGTGCATTGCATAATATTATTATGACAGTAAACGGTTTTCGTTAGATCCACCACATGGTGTGTTTAATACGAATATATCGACAACGTCGACACAGACGTTTAAACTTCGCGAAATCCACTCGGCGATCTCGAAATGTTTATAATGTTGTTCAATGCGTTTGCAAAGGCCGACGAGTTTGTGCACGAAATTAATTCGAGATCACGCTCATACACATAGTGAAAATTTAACAATTTTGTAAATAATAATTAAATATTTTGTTAAAATTGCATCATGTTCAGCTATACTATCCATTCATTCTTATTACACTACAGCCAGGGGTGTGTACTACACGGGTTATGCGACGGCAACGTCTATGCAAAATTAATGTTACAGAATTAGACTTATGTAAACAAGCCTTTCAAGGCTAGACATTTTCTTGAATATTACTAGAATAGATGCCAATTAACTCTAAAACCCTGATGTATTTTCTAACATATAAGTACATATCAATTACTAAAAAACATACACATTCCTCGTGTCAACGACTACACCTTATTTGAAACCATATTTAAGAAATACTTTGTGAGAAGTAGACACTTGTGATTTATTGTTCAAATTTAACGAGTAAACGTTTTAAAGATAATTTGAACTTTATATGGACTATTTTCTACTCCACGTGATAATTTTTAATGGTAATCTCTTCATTAAATACGTACCCATTGATATATAAATTTCTATAAACTGTCTTTAATGCGTGGTATATTACAACCGCCGGTACAGAACCATCTAAAAGGATTGACCATAACGGCAGTACAAATATAAATAGAAATAGAAAAATAGAAAAAGACAAAATATTGGACGAGTTATAATAAAAAAAAATTAAATCAGATTTATTGCTTAAATTATTACAATTTTTACATTTTGACCACAACTCTTTCAGTTTATAAAGTTTTACTGCGGTTCTGTATGATGATAATTAATATTATAAAGTATTATAATGATTATGGGTATTAAATGATTATTTTGTGTTGCATACTTGTGTAACAGTTCGATTGTGGTATATTATTTGTTATACGAACAGCGTACGTACATATATGCCATCGGTTGCTTTTCAGTAAATAATAATTAAGTTTCATAAGAAATTCATGTATACCCCTGTTGACTGTTACACCATAGCTGTGTGGTATAATAAATAATTAATCGATTATACTCGTAGGTATGTATAAACATAATTTCAATTTAACTATACAGATTAAAAAGTTAAAAAAAAAAATGTTCAACTGAGCTAACTATCCGTTAAATGGCTTTGTTATTGATTATAATAAGCATAAATACTCCAAGTGTTGTGAATGTAGTTATTGCTGTATAATAATGACCAAAAATAAATTTTGAAAGCCATATAGAGGACATTATTATAAATAGGTACCTAGTAGTTTTGTCGTATAATTTACGAAAGAAACTTTATTCTCGCAGCTCAAAGTATACTGTCGTTAGTAGAACATCTTCTTACGTTTTTGAAATTTAATATTGAATGTGCTTTTAATTATTACATTAACTAGACACTAATAAGTTATTAGCAATAACTATAAACATTAATTTACGAATGTCGCTAAAAATACTACTTGTCTTAAACAAATCTGACCAGATTTAAAGAATAATTAGCAATTTTTGAAAATTCTTTTTAAATGTATTTATTTATAATTTGATGAACCACTTAATTAAAACAAACAATCCAACTGAAAAATCTCTTTAATCGTTTATTTTTATTATGACATTACAATAAATCGAAATACAACCATATCAAAAAACTTAATTGAAAACTTTAAGATGCTAAAATATATTTTTTCGTTAATCACTAGGAATTTACGAAATGAATCTATTCTATGTAAGACTTTTATTGAATGTTTTACATCCAAAGCCATAGAACAAATTGCACACAGAAAAACAAATAGCTTTCTAGAAAACAATAATCTATTCAAAGCCACTCAAAATAAAAAAAAAAAAAAAAACTGTAACATGATTAAATATGAATAAAGACTTTTTTTGCATGAAAAATATTGAACACTACATCTTAAGTACTATATCTAAAATTACACATTTGATGACTGTATAATATATTTATTATCCGCAGTTAAGTGTTTATGTTATACAAGTAGATTTAGTTAACAAACATAAAGAGTTAATCTTGTTTAATATAATTATCAAATTTGTAACCCGTTTTAAGTGACGTTGTGTAGAAAATTTCTGTTATTTGATTTTAAGATGCAGGTATATTATGTTTAAGTATATTATAACTAATTTACAAGTTACTGAAAATAGTATAAATAAAAGATAAGACTCAATCCTTATATAAATAATAAGCAGGATTACCTGGATTAGGTTATTTATGATTTTCCTTGTTGTTTTAGATAATCTTTAATTCCTACTGTATATAATAAGTATTGCACCTAATGACTGCGCTTATTAGATAGACATTTATTATAGGTACACAGAGTTAATATTAATATCACTGGATTCATTTTTTATTTTGCACAACCTTATGTTTGCAGAGTTTTAGATTATAGTTGCCGATGGTAATTGGTAATAATGATAAAATTATTTTATTTCTTATTAAAACTCAAAAGTAAATTACTTTACTGGCTCACCATATATTAATATTTTTGTTGCATAGTATTATCTTATATAAATTTATTTAAAATATATTTAATTATTGTTTGTATTTATTTATGTGTTTCAAAGATATTATAGGTAAAATATATCTATTTAATTTTAATCTTTCAATATTATAAGGTAAATTATTTAATAGTGCCCAGTTTATTAATATAGAACTGTATACTTTAAAATATCTGCATAGTTTAAAAAATCTTAAATATTAATCCTTGTATAATTTATTTGAATATCGGATGATACACAGATATAAATAAAACAGATAGCAGATATATATTATATATTTATGTATAAAAATCATACAAATATAAGCAACTACAATATTGGTATAATTATTAGTGATCAGATTGGTGAAGGTTACATGATTTTATTTTTTGTTTATAGATTTGTTTAATAATTCGATGTATACAGAAAGAGATACCATTACTGCTACTGCTGTTAAATAATTACTAGAGATTTAAACTGCATTGATGTACCTAATGCAGAGCTCAGAGTATCTACAGGCATACAGTATTCAAGTATACTTCTATGTAGGTACTACATCAATATGGGAAGTTAAGTATCATAAACTGCTTAATAATTGCATGTCGACGAAAGGGGAACTATTTGTGTACACGAATGACGATATAATAAATATAATATCCCACTATGGCATAATATTTCGAATTTTATAATCCGGAAAGTTGTTATCAAGGGGAAAATAAAACGGGAGTAATTCCCGGCTAAATTGTCGATTCAAACGTTTTATACACATCTGTTATAATATTATATTAATATGCGTCTGATACCCCTTTGAGTGAATAGGTACCTTGATATGAGAACTTGCACACACGCGGGTCTCGCCCGAATTTTGGCAATACTATAAACTTGCCATCATCAGCAACAGCAACAGCTGAACGTAAGTTTAAGTTTTCGTCAACTGTGTAAGAACAGAATAAACCGTAGAACGCATATTGAAGAAAGACGTCGACTCCACGGTATAGTTCAGTCAAATTTCAGACGCCGTTATCAAAACGGTCATTATATAAACCGTTTTCGTGTCCAGTTTGCAAGAGACAGACGGCCAACAACGGTTTTTGTTTGTTACAATGCATAACGACCTGGAATATTAGCCACTTGTGTCGGTGTACCGGTAAAGGGACACCGGAAGTCAGTTGCATGGAAGTTTTGTAGGTATCGAGAAAGGGGTAAATTGTACCCGTGTAATAGTTTGCGTTCAAAAGTTGATGTTAACCTATAATAAAGTTTCCCGGCGACACATGTGCTATTGATGAGGCACGTAATGTCACGCTTGTTAGCGGACGTACCTCCATACCGTTCACGTCGCTATATACCGATTCACCCTTCAATCTCATTACCGGAAAACTTTTAAACAAAACAACAAGATTATCTGTAAATTCCTACGATATGCGAGTTTTCTCCGATAAACCATTAAACTCTATATAGGTACAACAGACTATAGACGTTTGAAAAAAAAAAGTGCAAACAGAGGAAATAATGTTGTTGGTATTATATTATATATATTTTTTAAATATATTTATTTTTTCTGTAAATCAGTGTAAACTGTTCAAACCCTCTATAAACGTTTCTCTTTGTTTCTTGTGTTTATATTAGTTTATCATTTTCATTGATCTATAATAATATGTGGATGTATAGGCTCTATTGCAGTTTTGTTTAGATACGTTTATTCATTGGATATCATTGAATTAAAATTTGTAAATTATTCGTTGATATTCCTATGAAGTACAATATTATTTTTTATTTTATTTTATTATGTTTACGCCAAGTGGCTCAAGTACAACAATTTTTAGTACCTACACAGGCTGCACGCGGCGACAGGAACCTATGAAAAAAATACTTAAGACATAAAATGCACTTACTTCTGATCATCCTGCCGTCTTCAGAAACCGCACCGGAACTCGGCGTGTCCCTGTCCGAGCACTCGTCCTTGTGCTGCTGATGCATTGTCGCGGCGGCGTTAGACGACGGCGGCGACACGGGCATGTTGCCCGGCGAACAAGGACTCCTCCTGGGCGGATACGGAAACGACGGTGGCACCGGCTGTTGTTGTTGCTGCTGAAGTTGATGCTGCTGCTGCTGCTGTTGATGATGCTGTTGGTGCGTACCCGGCTGCTGCTGCTGCTGCTGTTGTTGTTGTTGTTGTTGTTGTTGTTGCGCCGTTCCTTCGGCGTGTGACGCCTGTTTGTCGTCCATCTTGTAGCATTTGGACGGCGGCGCAAACGCCGAAGTGAACCCTTTGAGGCTGGCAGCAGCCGCGGCGGCCGCGTGATGCGAGTGATGTTGGTGGTGCGGGTGTTGGTGGTGCGGACTCGGCGAGCCGAGCGGTTGGAACACGCCCGCCGGCGAAAACGACACCCGCGGGTCCAGCGCCGGGTGCAAGAACGGCGGCTGCAAATGGTGCAGAAGGTGCGCGGGCAGCGCCGGGTAGTTCTCCATGAACCGCATATTGAACGGGATATGCAGGTGCTTGAGGTCGTGCATCTGTCGACACACATAACAACAATATACACGTAATCGTGACGGCAAGTACAGTGATTTTGACATTTGCATAATATTAAATAAACGCCACGGCCAAGACAGTGTGTAGGGGTGTACGTTCAAAGCACGGCACGCGATAATATTATGTTGATAGTAAACGGTCATTGTTTCTTCGCGTCCCTCCCTATCCGTCTTGGGAAATACCGTACACGTGTACGTCGGGCTCTAACTCTGACCTTCGTTATTTTTTTTATACCTGATGATTAAGCTTGACTTACTTTGGACGTTGAAGAGGTAATTATTATAATCTAGATTTCCCGATGTCGAGCGGAATGATTTTTTGAAAATATCGATATATTATATACTATGTGTACATAAACAGGATGGCCTACCAGTGACGTACAAGGGATGGGATCATATTGATCTTTTTTTAAAAATATTTTTTTTCGAATACCGAGAAAATATTTGTTTATATATTATAGATAGTTTATAGTGCAAAAAATGCACGCATCCGTAGTGCGTTGGTTCAGATATTTTTGACAGCGACTGACGACAAATATCGAATAATATTAATAATCAATGTTCTGTGCTCAATTAATGTCGATTTTGCGAAAATAATTCTGAGATATTCTAAATGTACACGCATTATATTATAGGTAATTATATTTTAGAAGGACATGTGGCGTAACCAAATGGGGGAGGAAGGAGGTATTTTGGGTGTTTGAACACTCCCCTAGAACCATAACTTTAGAAATAATAATGTGTTAAAATGTTGTAATGTACTTTTTCCTTAGTATACCGACAAATTTGAAAATTTATTATGGTTAAAATGAACATTTTATTACAACCAACAGATATCTATAATATACGTCTGTACAGTACTACCTCATATCTGTGTTACAATCATATACACTATTTTATTATTATTTATTAGGCATTACGATAAAACGGGAATTGGAGAATGCGATATAGAAAACCACGAGTATCTAATTGCTAATCTTATCGAATTATCATTGTTAAAAGTTGGAATAAAAATATGATTATAATATTTGTATGACTGTCTGTGCCTACTTGTTTTTATTATATCAGTTTAGTAACTAAAGATCAGTTGTTCGAAAGTTATTGTTGCCATCGATCAAATAAAATGAGTAAGCATGTTAATAAAAGTATAACTGATTTTTTTTTTTAAAAGAGTACTACAGTACGAATTGACGCAATAAATTATGAAAACAAATATCCAGAAGAGAGTATGCAGATAACGAATATTCTTTTTTAAGCCATCAAATAGAACATGAACATGTTTATCGTGATAATAAGGTTAGTTTATTTGATATTCAGTTATATGTTATGTTGGTCAAAGTCAAAAATTTTCAAGTAAAGAAAAAACGAATATTTTCAAAAACCACGAACCCTAGAAAGAACATTTGTATTCCCAACGATTAAATTCCTAGAAAAAAACTTTAAAGTTTCAAATAAATTGGTTGGATAAATGGAAACAGGTAGGATAGTCACAAATAAATGGCAGGGCATATTATAAGTATTGTGTTATATTTCATAAAACAGGAGGAGGTATCGCGGGTTTCAGGCATAGAAAAATTGTTATACTAACATTTTAAAATGTAGTATAAAGCAATAGAAAAATTTAATTTTTACAAAAAATGTAATTATCACCTTTAATCAGTTGAATAATATCAAAACATTGTTGCTTTTGAAGCTGGTAAACAAGATTCTATCGATTTACAATTAAATAAAACCGCTAAAATTCAAATAGAATTGAATAGAAAAATAATTATTTTTGTAATGAAATCTGTGATTTACTTATAGACAAAATATTCCCAGTAACTCAAGATTATTTTAAAGTTTCTTTATTTATATCTTTTTTAGATTTATCTATAAGCTAGTTAAATAACAAATGATTAATCATAAAGAAATTATTCAAGGAATTCAAATGATTTTTCCAATTATTCCTCTTACTGAAAAACAAGAAAAATTATTCAAAAAATTTGGGGGAATTTTATGCAAAAGACATGGAAGATTCATTAAAGATTTTAGCTCAAGTAAAAATTTGGTATCAAGTTTTTAGACTATGACTGGAAACCAATTTAAAAATGGTTAGTGTCATTGAAATAATCAATAATTGTAATAAAAATCTATATTCCGAAATTTATAGTTTACTGAAAAATTTTTTAATGTTACCCGTGATATCTTGTGAAGCTGATAGGTTATTTTCAACTTTAAAAAGAATCAAAACATATCTTAAGAAACTCAATGGCAGACAATAGACATAATGGATTAGTAGCATTGAATATTCATCGTGAAATTCAAGTTGATAGAGATGACGTTATAAAAGAATTAACTCAGAGAAAAAAACGATTAGATTTTGTAATTTAAAATTTGTAATATTGCAATATGACTAATGTGTATAGTAATTTTGTAAACTGTTATAACATTTGACTACTACCAAAATCATATGTGATATTTAATTAAGCATATTAGAGTATAAGTTTTTCAGTCTATCGAATACTGGACGTCAGAAATAATTGAAATAATTACAGAATTAATTACGATAGGTAGGTTTGAATAAGTTAATATAATAAATACTAAATAGTAGTCATTTGAAATTTGGAGAACTATTGTATGCGTTATTGGTGGACACAACTCTTGAAAAAATCCTTGTTGCACCACTGATTAGGACATAAGGTACTATACCCGTAATTACAATATTAGTGTTTGAAGTCAAAAATATTACACAAAAAATTGAAACATTGGATTTGTATTAAATATTTCATTATTTAACCCCACCGCTTTACAAATATAAGCTTATCGTTAATTTGGGAGATATTAAGATAACAGTATTATACTATCCCAATCCCTATCATACATTAAATTTATTTAACAATTAACTTTTAAGTCATTGAACTACGAAATGTTAATAGTGTAAAAGGTACATAATATTTACTCAAATACGTAATTGTTAATTTGTTTATTGAGTGTTCCGGAAATGACAAAAAATAATAAAACTATTTTAAAAAAAATTGTGCAATTATTGCAACCGGAAAACAGTAAAAAATTCCACTAGTCAATAAAATTTAGAATCTATAGAGAAAGATAAAGTACAGAAATTAGTATGACTAGTATGAGTGAGATAGATGTTTTAAGTGATACTGTAGAAATAGAAATAAATGAACATATGAATTTAGTAAATACAAAAAAAAACAACATAATATTATCAAATTAATATTAGTTTTATTATTTTTCTTTGTTTTTTGATATTATTATTATAATTAAATGTATCATGTATTAAATGTTACCTATTATTCATTAGCAATAAAAACATGATCTGAATATAAGTATGTATTATTTATTTTACATTTTGATTAATTGTATTAAACAAATATATATTACAGCAAAGTAAATATATTTAATAGGTACTGCTAAATAAAAGTTTCATAGAAAATAAAATATTATAAATAGAAAATAAGGAGGAAGAAAAATGTATATCAATGAAATATTTAATTAATTTACAAGACAAAAAAAAAAAAAATAATAATTATAATACAAATCGAAATATTTCACTGATTTGAAAATTATATAAAATCTTATATTTGATGAAATTTTCAAACACTAATTACAATAGTTAAATCTAACTTCAGCCGAACAAATGGGTAAGAATAGTCTAAATGATTAGGCTTTATTGGTATGTCATCGGATTATCAAAGTGATGCTACATGAAGTCATTAAAGAATAAAAAGTAAAATAAATTCTTAAAAAAGATAAGCAAGTGCAGGTACCACTCTGCTGTAAATTTAGTTATCACATGGATTACTATAATGCATGTTTTAAATTTGAATTCAATTATATTAAATAATTATATATGGAAAATAAATCTGAGCAAACAGTATACATAACTAAGTAAGTATATTTTATGATAATATTATTTCTATTAAAGTAATTTATTTTACTGTTAGTTATAAAATGGGTTGAATAATTTTTTTCCAAAAAAATTGCATTTGAAAATGTCATTGTTTGTATAAAATTTAATAATATACTTATACTACACTAATCACAACTTATGAGGAGCATTTTAATATCTACATTAACAAGTTTTTTGATAGAGCAGCAAAAAATTATCTATCAGAAATTATATATAAAAATTTAGTATAAATTAAAACTATACTTACTCAATAATACTATTTCGGGTTACTCAGCTCTAGATAAATACATATATCTCTCTCCTCAAAAAAAAAAAATCTTTAATATGCCATTATGGTTTTATACCATGATTTTCCATTAACGCGTGTTAATTAAATGAGAAAATGGAAAAATAAGATTGTGATACATCTTATCATTTCAAAATAATAAGTGTTGACTATTAAGCATTAAATTATTCATTCAGCGTTCTGTATATAAATATACATATACATTATATATATATATATATATATATATATAAATATATTATGTAATGATTTATAAGCTTGGCAATCAAAACTCCACAGTTCACTGTTCACTTTGAAAACCATCCAACGTACTTATTTGTTTATGCAGTATATCTACTATCTACTATTAAAAATGTTAGAGGTAAAGAATAAAATAAAATCGTTTCATTTTTTTAGAAGTATAATAATTTATGAATATTACTGTCATGGCTATCAAATACTTTCAGGTCTTATGTTACTGCATAATCAATTGTACAACCTCAAGCTTTTGTAGTACCGTACTCCTACACTCCAATATATTAACCATATTTTAGATCAATTTTAGGATAGGTATATTACGAGTATACGGCTATAAAATTGAATAGGTTTAAGTATCTCATACAATTTTCAATTTCTAAAGTATTTGCTATTTTTTTGGTAATATTTGTTCTATACTTTAATCTAAAAAAAAATAATAAATATATTTATAATTACTATTTATATTTATAATATAACTGGTCTTATATTATATTTTTTTCGTTCATTTATTCAAAAAAAACTAAATAATCAAATCATTTATCTCAATTCAAACAACCAATTTAAAAATTAATTTATGTTTTAAGCAAATGTCGCCAAGATGCTTAGCAATTGTATTATTTTATAACTACATGTATTATCAAACAGTATGAAAAATCCTTATATTATATATATTGACCACCATTTTCGGAAGTAAGAAAATTATTTAAGCATTTTATGTATAATTCTTATGCATTTTAATAGAATGCCTGGGAAATTATTAGAATGATGAATTTATCACGGTCAATTTGAACTTAAGAAAAGTATTTGTATACTATAGGTTTTTGTGCAAATAAATTATGTTATTCAGTTGTTCAAAAATGTAGGAACTATTAAAACTAGTTGAAATTAAAAAGTGTTTTAATATTTTCTTAACACACAAAACGCAAATGATTTCATAATCCTAAAAAGACATAGAGCATGCACCAGGTAGTACATGGTTGAAAGCAACAGAGCTACATCGTAGAAAACCTTATTATCTAATATAGACAATCAGACCGAATCATCAGTTGTCTGGAAGAAAATTAAGCCACACAAAGGTACCAATGAAACACATAATATATACTCAAATCTCATATTCACCCAAAAAACGGTAGCGAACTCTTTCAGAAAATTTTTTCAAACCGATTCTATCAACCACAGCTACGACAATGATTTTCTGACACACAGCCATGCAAACACCCTCCAAATAATACTATCCACCCTACTATATCACCCTAAAACCTATCTTAATATCTAATGCAAACTACACGAGAAAATTATTAATTGCCGTATAATGTGGTTCCTTGAAATAAAAAAATGTTTCACCCTAGAGCATATGACTTCCACTAAAATAAAGCACATTAAGCAGTCTTATAAGTATAAAAAAAACGAGATTAAAATAACAAAGGGGAATAAAATAATATCTAGTTATAATCAGCTTTGACATTGCTAAATTGATAGCCCTACCTAGAGACCCAGAATAATACACAAATTAAATAAAATAGTATCCAAAGGTGATTTGTTTCATTTTATATACAATTTTTTATATGGTCGCCTATTTCAAGTAAAAACATTAATATCCCCTCTGACTAGCTAATACATAAAAGTAGAGTTTCTCATGGTTAATAAATTTATGTGAGTAACCCTTTTTTAATCGTCATTAACAATATATCTAAGCAAATATCAATGCCTATCTAATTACTCTTCTTTACTCAGATGATTTTACAGTCTTATATCACAGCGACAATAACCACTAAAACGATTTTTACAAAACACAACTTACCAACTTTTATCTTGGTAACAAATCTGGATCCCGATTCTCAATTAAAAAAACTAACCTCCTTATATTCAATAACAAACTAAAAGATAAGAAAATCTCAATCATAATTGGAAACCATTCAATTAAAAACAACAAAACTAATAAAATATAGTATTGGGTATATATTGTATAAATATATAAATGTTACAATATGTACTTAACGGTGCTTGGAACATAATAAAAACTCTATCCCAAGCTAATATACTTACCAAAATACACAAAACATTTTTGTTGTCAAAAATTAACTATAGATCAGTCATATTTTCATCAGCTAGATAATCATTTTGTTATCAAAACTGGAAACCATCCATGACACTAGCATAATATGTCTTTCAATAGAAATACTCCGATCCAGCCCTATAAACATCATTCAGAATATTGCAGAAATATCATTTCGAATCCTACGATGGTTAAAACCGCCATTTATACTTGTTGTGGGAATCTCTAGGACTTCGCTACAAGTGTCCTTGCTTACTAAATGCATTTAAAAAACTTTAATCAACATTTTGAGCTTCAAACACGTAATATCATTAATATTTTACCACGAAGATCCATTTCATCAGAAATGAAACTCGAACTTTGCAAATTTTCTGAAAAATCTTCTTGCTCAAAATTTATAACGATTATTACAACGAGCTCAAGCCCAACTTCATACTCAGATGTTTATAGGGGCATCGACAATAGAGAGTTAGAACAGCACTCATATGCGGGACACTGAAATTTAACTAAAATTATCAAATATATGCTCAATATTTACCATAGAAATATTTTAGCATTACTTGTGGTAGTCCTATATATAATTAAATCAGCGGAAGACAACTGAGTTATAATACTCAGCTACTCCCTTGGCGCATTGACCAGTATTCAAAACACTCACCACCCAATCATTATTGCAAGAAATATTCATAACGACTGTTACATATCTCAGAAATGACTCAGAATATAACGCACAAACTCATTCATCAATATCTTATGTCAAGGGAGAATCCAATCATTTGAAACATATGTAGCCAAAGAGTAAAAGCTCACGGTAAAACACGTATTAACTAAATGAATCCCGTAATTTTCAACAAAAACAGGAAGAAACTCTTTCATCTACTCAATTCCAAGTAACTCTCAGTCCGGTCTCTACTGTTACAATCGAGTTATTCAAATATTTCAAACTTTCTAATCTGTACCATAACACATACAATTCAATGTAATCCAATTTATATTTAATTGTCTAACTAACACTATATGTTGTTGTCTACAAAGCCGTAGCTGTTGTGGATGCTTTTAATAAAAAAAAATATATAATGTATATAAAAACAATATGTTTCCATCTTGTGCAAACCTATACACGTTAGGTTTTGATCTAATCTAAGATAAACATAAATGATTCTACTACAATAGTCAGTTTATTATATGGTATATAGTTCAATAGTTATAATTATTTATAATAAACTACATATCGTTTTCTAAGAATTACACGCTAAATTTAATTATAAAATAAACATATAGGCATTATTTACTATTTAATAGTCCGTTAAATTCAATTTAATACAGTAAAAAGTATTAAATGTACACTTACAGTTTTTGTGTGTCTAAAGTTGTATTCAAGTCAATATGTTCACACAAAAAACTAAACATTTGTATGTACCAAAAAAAATCGTATTCTAAAATTAAAATTGTAGTTTAAAGTTTAAAATTAATTATAATTATATCATTATATATTTATATTAAACAATCTGATTTTTATTTAGTGTTATATATTTATTTACCTTCATGCTATATATCTATATTCATAGCTCAATTCATTTAAAGATTTAATTTCAACAGTACTAATTAATTCAGTATACTCATAATATTATATCTATAGATGGGAACATCACAAATCAAATATTCAAATAATTAAATAACACAGATCAAATATTTTGTACTGTTCATTTACTGTTGCTACTAACCTACACACATGTTCATAATTGGATTTAACTTTTAGTATCGACACATAATTAATGTCAATATGCATTGTAATACTTTTAGTATAATTTCAGCCAAAGTATTGTTCATTACTGTGAACGTTTGAAATTTGAATTATGTCATTATGTATACAACTTTATTATTAGGCTTTTTTATACTGACCATGAACCACAAAAATATTATTAGCTACTGTAACATGCAAACAAGCTGTGTTTTATGCAAGCATTTTATTAATCAGCTACAAATTACGATGGTATTAAATTAAAAAGATAAAATTTAATATTACTTTACTATTTATCGACACTAACATAACCTTATAAAATCTATAAGGTTTTATTTTCATTATTAATTTATAAACGTAATTTGTTCATAAATACTGTAATCAAAACCGAAAACAATTATTACGTATTGTAAATTTAAATAAAAATACTATTATTATAAGCAATGCAAAATGTAATTATTTTAATGACACTATCGTCACGTCAAACAAGCGTACAATAACTTATTAGGTAGTATAATTTTTAAACAATAATTTATGTAAATTCGTAATATAATTTAATTGGCGTGAAACATGTACATATATACTTTTATTTTACATTTTAATTTTAAACCAATACATTTATATTTAATAAAGGATAAATACACCACTAGTGTCATACCTACAGTGCCTATTTCAAAAAAACGATCAACGTTCGTAGTTGCTTTATTTGAACGCAAAAAGGGTGGTGGGTCATATGCAGTGGACAAGATTGATTACCGCGAATATTGTGTAGAATAACGAGAAGGAAGATGCTGTGCCAGTGATAACAACGGCGAAAGTGAACGGAGTTTTAGAAAGATTTACGGATTGTCGACACGATAAAAATGCCAGAACAAATGGCCACATACCAAACCAAATACTATTTGTATGGAAATAACACAAATGCTTACATAAAACATACATGTGCATGATTGTAGCCTTGTGTAAATGGATAAATCCTTGTGGATTTGTATAGCAGTTTACTGAATACTCAAGGGGGTTGTCTCAAAGTTGCAGAAAGCCTAATAGTTTTATAGTTTATGTCATTAATTGTTAAATAAAAAAAGCTATTTTTACCTAAAACTAATTTATCAGATTAGCGTAGATCATAATACTTAATTGTTTTACTTAATCATACAATCGTTATTAAATATTAATTATTATCGTATTTGGTACACAAAATGATACATTGCATTATCTTGCATGTATTCGATTATATTTATAACAACTCATTATCTAATCATGCATATAATGATTGATTTTAACACCATTTATTATTTAAATACTTTTTATCGTGAACAACAACACTTATAAGTTATATTATACTATTTTTGTAAAATTAAGTACCTAAGTGCATTACTATTCATAAAATATTAATATTTTGGTATTATAAATATAAATTAAAACAAATAAAACGTTTTACATGTTCATAAAAAGTAAGTAGTTTAACAGCATAAAATATAATATTTTTTCATTATATTAATTTATCTTATCAGAGGTTAAGGCCCTAATAATTTTAGTGATTTGACGAGTTGAACAACATTTAGGACTAGGTGCCTACTTGAAAAGTTCTCAGCAAATAAATTAGGTAGGTATTTTTTTCCAAAATACCTTGACACAGTCATGTGTTTGTACATATTTAAAAACAACTAAAAAACTTTTTTTTTTATAGAAATTACTTTTAACCAGAGAGTTTATTAAATAAGTTAATTCGATTATAATATTACGAACGTTTTGATTAAAAGTTTATTTTAAATCAATACTGAAATGACTTCAATGGCCCTAGTTTTTATTAATATAATGTATATTATTGAATATTGTTTTCATTAATAAAGATATATTCGGATTTTTATATATAATCAATTTTAAGTTATCAACAATAAATTATGTACCGCATACAGAGTGGGTAACTCGTTTACTTGTGTTAGCTATATGTACAACGGTAAAGTACGGTAACTAAGTAGCTTATTATAATATACTTTATTTTCTAGTGCTCTAATCTTACATAAACATATTCCTTAATATGTATGTGTGTAGATACATGTATGTTATGTTGATTCCTAATCATGATTACCTATCATGTAACCATCTTCCGAATACAAAATATGTAGTTGTAAAATCATAAATTATATTTGTAAAAAGTAAGTATTATAATATTATAATAACTTAGTAATATAACATAATGAACTGAGCAATTTAAATTATTAAGATTAAAACAATAATTGCATAATCTTAGCTTGTTCATTTTTGAGTTTTAAATGTTTATTTTTTCGTGTAATGATGACATTAAACCAAATACTTTTTTGTATCTTGTTTGTATTTGTAATATGTTTTATTATGTTTAATATGACATCTAACTAGTAGTTATCGATACATTACATCATTTTTTAAATCGATTTAGAACTTAAGAAGTTCTTAAGTACTTATTTTAGAGTGGTAACATTCCCATTTGTTAAGTTTCAATGTAAAGATAAGCTATACCTATTATATTGTAAACTTATGTAGTGTTGTAATATTTAGTTATAATTTATTATTACTAGAGATCTTTTGTTATCATTAATTAGTTTATAGTAAAAATTGTATAATATTTACCTGACTAAAAGGTCTGTGTAATCTGATATCTGGTAAGTTTGTAGGTGTTGGAAAGTTTACCAATGATGATGATGGACTTGGACTTTGCGAATACGGCGAATGCTCCATCTGAAAATTATATTCGAATATTTGTTAAATATTATAAACACTGTAATTTATATAAACTTATTTATTAAAAATAAATTAACAATGAACATATATTTTAACATCTAAAAACGTGAATAGTCATTTTTTAAATAGAAATGCCTGAGATATTGAAAAAATTATAAAAAATAATTGTCTAAATAAGCAGGTACGAAGATAATAGTGTGGTAACATGTATGACTATTATACCATAATAAACATCAATTCGCATTATTTGTCTCTTGCATGGTCAAGTGTGCATGGTGCACAATAGTATAACGAAAGTATGAAAAAAAAGACAGAATAAGGCATGAGCATATCAACACTACATAGATGCGTGGTAGTTAAAACCTCAGTTTATGGTTTCATTGACTCGTAAATATATCATGTGTATTTTTTTCAGTGCTCCAATTCCAAAAACGGAAGTGATGATATTTTTCAAGGTGTATAAATGTTTCAGGGTCATTATTTCTGGATCAGAATCTAAACACGACATTTTATGTATTGCCAACTGTGAGTCGTTAAGAGTTGTGAACCAAAAGCAACAGACAAATTAATAAGACGATATAAGAAAATATTATAATATTTGACTAATATAATAACTATATTTATACTAATATTTAAACTTATATTTTCTGAATTTAAATTAACTCTCCACTATTCCAGAGTATTGTAGATTTTGTAACTAAACAAATTGGTTTGTAATATACAAAAAAATTTGTATTGTATATTAATGACTTGAAAATATTGAAAAGTAGATAGTTATATTCTACGATAAAAAACAGGTTAACTAATTTTAACATTTAAATATATATTTAATTTAACATCGTGTTAAATAAACATTTAATTTGTACCTACACCAGTAATTGTATTATTATAGGAGGTAATTACAAATCATCATGTTAAATAAAAGAAGTACTTACCTGTCTACCTAATTACTACAATAAGACGTTTGGGTCATAGTTACACATTTCAATAGTACTAAATAGCATTAGATTCTGAGCAGAGGGATAAATAAATGTATTGATTTTACAATGTTGTGTGTGTTTTTTTTTTTTGTGTCTGTCATCACGTTTAAGGACAGTAAAAGTGCTGCAATTTTCTTCATCAGCATTTTTTCCAGTAAGAAAGTGAATCTAGTTAGTACTTTAGGAGGTCAAAAGTAAAAAATCCTCAATAGTTTTTAAACGTGTCGGAAAAAAATAAAAAAAAATTAAGAAAAAACAGGAATTTTTTTGCAAAGCAAATGTTTAACAAAAAAGATTTTTATTTTTGGTGTAACAAAATTAAGAATGACCGTAAATACATAAAATTTTCATTGAATATTAATATATGCATTTTTTATAAATCATAGAATTTTTAAAATATTTTAACTTTTTTTAAGCTATTTATAAGCATAATAAATTTTCGAATTTTTTTATTTTATTTTTTTTTTGTTGTCGATAAAAATTTTTTCAGTCGGTCAAAAAATTTGGAAATGCAATACAATATTCTTCATAACTTGTTGTAAGTAAAAATTAAAAAAAAGTCTAGGGTAAGTTTCTAATAGTTTTTTATAAGTATCTAAAGTTGAAATTTCGATAAAATATGGAAAAATCACAAAAATTTGCAGTTTTTTTTTTATTAAGAAATTCATAAAAAAATTTTCAATTTAAATCTAAAATTTGAAAATTCAGCACAAGATTCTCTATAAGTTTTTCTAAAAATAAAAAATCTACCATTGGATATTCACCCGTTTTTTCCGGGAACGATTTTCTTATTTTAATGTAATTCAAAAAACGAATAACCGTAGACATTTAAAATTTTTACAAAATGTTAAAATTATCATTTTCTATACAAAAAAAAAAAAAATATTTTGACAATTTTTGAGTTAGTTTTAGTACTAAGAAATTTGTGATTTCTTTAGTTTTTTTTCTTTAAATATCGATAATTAAAATTTTGTTTGGCCAAATTTCTTGATAATATAATATAAGATTTTTATAAGTTGTTAAAATAGCAGATCAAAAATAATAAAAATACATAGGCACATTTTTTTTTTTTACAAGTATTTAATGTTCAAATTTCGACCAAATTCATCAAAATCTCGAATGTTTGCAAATTATTTTGTAATTAAAAATGTAAAAAATGATTAGTTTTTATAGCTAAGGATTGAAAATTTAAAACAAGTTTTCTTGTAAGTATTTAATAGTGTATATTTTCTAAAAAATACATTTATATGGTTGATTTTTATAGACATTTTAAATTGAAATTTAGACGAAATTAGATATTTAAATGAAGAATAACAATGTTAGTTATTTTGTTATAATTAAAAAATATTTATCGTGGATGCTTGAAACTTTTAAAGTATATTATTATATTTTATACACTCGATTAAATGTTCAAATGCAATGTTTTTTGCAAAAATTAATTCAATCTACTGTATTATTAATATTAAAATGAATTATTTTAATGGCAATAATATCTTAAAATACACTTAGTTATGTAGGCTGACAGACAATTTTCGCTCAGAATTGTTTTACGTATACAATGATTTTATATTATTAAATACAAATTTAACACATCCATGAAAGTGACCCACTCGACATCTATTGTACAGCAGAGCGGTACCCACTTACCGACCTTTTTTCTTTGAATACAGATGAATTTGTTTTGTACACATAATTATTATAAAAAATGTAACCATGTAGATATAGACTAAACAAATGATTAAATAGAAATCAGTCAACAGATTTTATTTATAATAATTTTTAATTAGATTTATTTATTTTATTTAGTAACGTATTACTATATTAGAGTATAAGTATAACACTATTTTATTCACTACTTTTCAATTTAAAATTAAGCATGTTGAAATTAAAAAAATATTTTAGTTATTGAAAATATTAGGTGCTTTTAACTACATAATTTCTGTTTTATATGAACAAGAAAACAAAAACTATTTCTAAAAATAACGAGAACTAAACATCACAGTGCAAGTGAAAAAATTATTCAATTCAACGATTATGTTAATTATTTACTAGTAAATTAATGAAAACGGAATATTAGATATAGCAGTAGCTACGTGTAGTTAAAGAAAATAAACGAATTTAAATTCAAATATCGAATATTGATAACCTGTCTATAAGCTACTTAGGTGTTTTGGAACTTACTATCTCGTTGAAGCAAAATAAATGATAATTTATGTGTTATAAGTAATAATTAAATAAAATGGTTATAATCTTCAATTTTGTAGTATGGTTACCAATTTTGTTAGTAAATAGCTCAAACATTTATACTGTATATTAAACAATAATCATATATTATATTATTATACACACATTGATAAAAATGATTTTAAGCCAAGTAAGACCTAAAACCTACTAAGATATTTAGATAGTGTTGAGCATTGTTAATTGTGACTTAATATTTATATAATAATTTTAATTACTTATTTAAATGTTATTTTTGTGTTTTCCCATAATTTGATTCTTATAATCAAAAACACAATTTTCCTAATGTAAGAATAAAGTAAAATAAATATGTCGTGTGAATTTTTATCAATTACACAAATACATTTATTTTATTTTACAATTCTTATACAAGGTTTTTTTTAGCAAATGCGTGTAAGTACACTTGTTTTACTTAATAATAAATTATGTTAAGTATAACTGTAAACATTTTTGCCAATATCAATGTATTCTTCTAACAATATTTTTGTCTACTGAATCACCAATTAGCTTCAAACATATTTATCACCTCAATAAAACAGTAAACTATTGATAATATTACTAACAAACAAAATAAAAAAAAAAATTATTATTTTATTGTAGGTATCAATAATAACTAAAAAAATGTATAAAACACATTTATATCTAAAAGGATGGTTCGATTAGGTTATAGATGGTGTTACGAAAGAATAAACTAAAAAAATATAAGCAAACTTAAATAATTTTTTATTTCTTTCAGGCTGATATTTGGGCTTTTAATGCTTACCCCCATTCATGACAATATCAGATTGAAAGTTCATTATTTTTATAATATTATTAGAAAATTGATAAGATAAATGTTTAGGTAATGATTGCGCTTGAAAAATCTATCAATTGATATTTCAATTTCAAATTTTAACAGATTTTTTTTTTTACCTTGGCGTGTGAATTACTACGTTGAAATGGCGAAGGCGGAGGAGGCGACGTCGGTGGCGACAACGGCTGCAGCGTGTAGCCGGTTCGGGATTTCCCGTCAGGGAAATCGCGATCGGATGAAAATTTAAATTAAAAAAAAATAATAACGCCAATAATAATAATAATAAAATTATAATAATTCACTGCCGTGTGGTTTCACGGTGTCCGTTTCGTCAGCGATGGTTGTCTTTTTAAAAAAAAATTCCAAACGATAAGGCACCGGGCCGATTAATGGTTCGCATGTGTAAATTATGTATACCGTCGTGTTGTTATTATTAATATTAATATAATTAGTGTACAATATTATGCGCACGGCCGGGCCGGCAACGCGCGTGGTCACGTGTAGAGAACACGGAACGGCTGCAGTTGCACCGGGAACGGATATCAAACGCGTACTGAGTGCATAGCCGACGGCGGCATCAGCGGTGGCGGTTACCGTAGTCGCGTTATCACGAAACGCGCGCGCGGAAATGAGTAGTCGTAGTAGTAAGCAGCGGTTGCGGCGGCGGCGGCGGCGGCGGCGGCAGCAGGAGTAGTAGTAGTACTGTAGCAGTAGGCAGTAGTAGTAGTAGTACTGTAGCAGCAGTAGTAGTACTGTAGCAGCAGTAGTAGTAGTAGTAGCAGTAGTAGTAGTAGTAGTAGTAGTAGTAGTAGTAGTGGTGAGCAGTAAGTAGCAGTGTGCGTGTGCGCGTAAAACGAGCGACGGCTGTGGTCGTGTGCGAGATGGTCGGCGAGCGGAAAAGCGCTTGTGGCGCGGCGATACGCGGACGAGAGTCGTAGCGAGACGGAGAAGCAGACGGTGGACGGCGGCGGTGGCGGCCACTACACCGGTCGCGACAAGTATATGTTACACTGACGCACGCACGCGCACTCTCGCTCGTCGCGACGGCTCGCCCAGGCGTTATGCGCGCGCGAACCGAAACGGGGGGGCGGCCGTGCCGGAGTGTCCGCCGGCCAGTCCCACACCGTCGAGTCCACCCGCCCACAGGCCGCCGGCGCGCTATCGCATTCGCCGCCGTCGCTGCGCGCGGTTTGCGCATTTCCGCCGCCGTCGCCGTCGCCGGTACGCAGATGAGCGGCGGCGGAAGCTGTCGACGACCATCACCGCCACCACCGCGTTATGCCTGCTCCGCCGACACGTATTGGAATACTGATACCGGGTATGCGGTATACTCGTGTCGTGTGTGCGAGTGATTTGTACATATGTATTCCTTTTTTTTTCTCGGGTGACGCGAAAAAAGTCACGGGCACGCGACTGCGAAATCAAGACTCGCGCGAGGGTGATGATAATAATATTATTATAATAATACACGATTAAAAAAAACGTATATTATGCGAGCTATAAGGCGCATCGTACGTGTAATATATTTATTATAATAATTATAGTGCACTGCGGTTTTTGCAGGTGGAAGTGTCGCGTATTCTCGTTGTTTTTAGACTGCAATAATAAATTTATTTTATACAGGAACAGATAATCACCCGCATTATAAATTAATATTATGAATGTAAAGTAGTTATAATATGAATTATGGCGCTATTATATCGTGACGAGATGCAAAACGTTTCCGAGAAAACGCGCGCGAACACGTCTTCACGCCGCGCACTGCAGTTATACTATAAATTATAATAATATTATATGCAGCCTTATGCCGTCGGGTGACGTCGAATAAGCGTATTATTTACCTATACACATACGCTGCACACACGCGTTTAATATTATATACACGTCTACGACATTTACGTGCCATCTACGTTTTTTATTAACGGGCTTGCAATTACGGATGATGGGCAATGCAATTTTATATTATGACGATTTATTGATAATTTGTAGCCGTTCTGCAGCCTTCAACGAGAACAATAATTAAAAAGATTTAATATTTACTTATATACTACATATATATATATAATATGTGTCTATCTTTTTTGATTTCAAATTGAATGATCACTGGTGTACGTAAAAAAAGCTATTCTAAGCAATCCTCAGTATTATACTTAAGACTTGATCTTTTTGTCGGTTTTCAAATTAAAGTTTAAAAACAAAGCTTGATTAATTCCCCAACATTTTTGAAAAGAGCTTAATATAAGTTATATAGCAACAAACTTGATCATGAAAAAGTTCTATCAAACATTTTATTTTTATTATTTTTTATTTTATTTAAAAAAAAAATATTTTATATGTTTGCTAACAGCATGTTTTTTCATATTTTGAGTATATCTTTTAACTTAAATTTAAATATATATAATATATGTTTTTCAGTGTATTAAATACATATTGGCTATTCGAATACTTATTATTTATATGTGTGCCTGTAAGAGTTCCTGGTCAACCCTCCGCATAACTTGGTATTCAAACGTTAATTATTTATATAAGCTGCATAATTATAATTATATTTTGATAATTAATTAAAATAATTTTCTTAACGAGTCTGTAATTTGAATCAATGAATGTGTATTGATAAAGTTCATAATAATTATTTAGGTACAATATATGTTATAAATGTTATATAAATAATTGGTACGCATATTTAAAAAAAAGCAAACATTTAAATGCCATAATTTATATGCAATCAAACCTACTTCTTATTAACTATTTGATGGTTTTAATTCAATAATATAACTTTTTGTATTATAGTTATTAATGTTATTTTTTACTTAATGTCATTTCACTATAATAATGCAAAGTTTTTCTTTATAAAAAGTGTAAATGTGTATTTAGATTTAGCGTAATGCATAGGGGTACGGCGTAGGTATGGATTACCTATATATAATGTATTTATCAAAAATATTGAACCTAAATTAATGTATTATAAATGTTTAACTGAAAAAACCGAATAGGGAATGAACATAAGAATGAATGTAAGACAACTGCGTTATTTAATAACCACTGAACTGAACGATTGAAATACTGTTTGACCAGTAACCACATTTGTTTTTAGCGCCCCACAACGTTCCAGTAAAAAGTAAAATATTTTTCTAAATAATTAAATTAAACTAAACTTGTGTTTATTTATAATATTATATTATTTATTATATTATATAATTATTATATATTAACATATATTTATTTGTTTTATATATAAGTATACGTCGAAAGCGATCGGCGTATACGACAAAGTGACGCCCAACGTGGAGCTCGAACTCACGACCCCGAGATTAAGAGTCTTGTGCAGTATTTGTATGTGTTATTTGATAAAATTTTCGATTTTTTTTTTATTGTACATGTGAAGTATAATTTTTTTGAGTACGATTTTGTTGTTATTGCTTGTGTGCATGAAGATGATATTTTGGAGTGTACGTGTAGGTATGTCGTATGTAACTTAACTAGGTACATGACATTTTTAATTTACCTTTACGTGTGTATGCAATCCATACTTTAGATTGATAGGGACATGTATACAAGGTTTTTTTTACGTATACGTTTTTGATTTCTGAGTGTAAACACGTGATGATTTTGAGTTTGTGCATGTGTGATGTGTGAGCACTATAATATTTGGAGTAAATGTGTTCTTATACGACTTTAAAGTATTACATATTTTGAGAGTCAATACGATACAATTTATAACTTATCATATAATTCTACATATGTGTAGGTTAGGCCTAACATAAAGATTTGTATTCAATATTTATTATTTTTTAATTAAATTAAATTTTAAATTTTAACAAGATTTTGTTTAATTTTCTTAGGTATTTATTTATTTTTCATAATATAACAAATAGGTACAGTAAAATGTATATCGTTTTAGGTTTTAAATTTTATTAGTTGTTACTTTATACAACTATTATCCTATTGGCTAGTTTAATATATTTCTTTAAATATTTACACATGCGTTCAATCTTTCTCTCTATATTCATTTGCTAATATAATAAAATAAAAAATTGTCATAATTTATTTTTATAATAAAGGTAATAGGTACCTTAATAGATACTAATATAAATAATTAATATACCTTTTTCTTAACCTTGTAAATTATGGTAATATAATTTAATTATTGTGACGAAATAATAGATCAAACAATACATAAAGTAAATAGTATTATGAATAATATTATGCTGATATTTTGCTTATACCATCGTTCATCGTTGATATACAAAAATGTCCTACTTTTCAAGGGTCACATAAAAAGCATATTTATCCATACATTCCAATGACAAAAATATTTTTAGATAAGGGTTATTATATTAATAGTCCACAATATATATATATATATATATATAATATAAGAAGTTGGAAGATTAGTCATTCTGTCTGTTTCCATCTCTAAATCAACAACCACTTCGTTGAGAGAAGAACTAATAAACGAACATCAATACATCATGTTTATTAATCACGCAATAACATCAACAAAAATGTTTCTTTTTTTTTTTTATACAAAACTCATATTATTTGAATTTATATTGTATACTAATTACTAGAATAATAGTTTTAAAATATAAGGACATATTTTTTATGTTACATTGGGGTGTGTTGTAATATGCATATGTCATAATTCATAAATACCAAAGCTATGAACTAGGTTAATAAAACATGCTTATTGTACAAAATTTAGTATTAAGTCTTAGTCAGTAAATGTTAGTAGATGTAGCAACATAGAACTAGGTTAAACTGTAATATGTAAGAGATAGGAATGTAGATATGAAAGATGCTCTTCAGCGGTGATCACTTGATGTAAATTTTAATAAATAGTGTTCTATGTTAATTCTGCTTATTTATAAGTGTACGTCGAAAGCGATCGTCGTATACGACACAATCAAATAATATATATATAGCACATATTTATACTTTATATTGTTCTAAATATTTTCACCTAACAACTTCTTTTGAAACCAATATGGACAAAATGACCTTCAACTTTGAAGTTCATCTAAACTTTCAGCTTAGACAAAATCCAAATGTTCCAGTCCAAATGCCTATAGTAAAATAACCAAATCTCATGTTTCTAATAATACACTTCATAACGACCTCTTCATTCCATCAGTTAAAAACGTCGTCAAAACCTACATCTAAATGATTTGACTTAAATATCTTTTCAACCACCATAATCTCCAAATGTCTGGCTTATCCGCTCGTAATATTCCAGATGATACCAGAATACGTTTAAAACGGAAATGGTATCGTGATTCGTGACCTTCTAATAAGATGATAAAAAATAATATCGCTACATCATCAGTTGATGGTTCCTTCAACCAAGACTTTTGTAAACGTAAGGCCACTATCAATAACATATATACATAATACACTTATTATAAAAATAAATATTTACAAATTGTGTCATAATATTACAATGTGTTCAACGATAAATTAACACGAAATATTTCAAACGCATAACCTTTAATTTAATTCATGTTTTTTTACTGCGTGAAGGACTTATTAGTATACATTGCTTTTAAAAAATTAAAAAAGTTGTACCAAATAGATTAACAGTATCAATAGTATTATCATCAATATCCCCCATATCACGAAATTTAGTGCAAATTACTGATATCATTTTCAAACGAGTGGTTCATTTATGTCCGTGCATAAGTTAAACGCTTGTAGCAAAATACCGTTGGTGCTGATACTGTTTATTCAGTATCCGCATCAAAATGCTGTGCTAATATTACTGAACACCGGTATTAGCATATACCAAAATATCAATAAACATTGTTTTCACATTAATATAATGAACAAAAATTGGAAAAAATCAAAAAATGATACCTATCATATCAATAACGCATATTATTATAATAGAATATTATTAAAAATCAATTGCCTACAGTCTACCACATTATAATGCGTATATATAATAATAAGTTATGTATAATAAGCATAATTTATACATAACTATCAAAAAAAAAAAATTTTTTGTCACATATGATTAGTTTTGCCTCAGTTAAGTAGATATAATAAAACTGATACAACTGATAGATGTATTCTATGATACTACTGCTATTAAAATAATTCATATTACTATTAATAATACAGTAAGTTGAATCAATTTTTGCAGAAAACATTGCATTTGAAAATTTAATTGAGTGTATAGAATATAATAGTTTATTTTAAAAGTTTCAAGCACCCACAAAAAATATTTTAAAACTACAACAAAATAACTAACATTGTTTATTCTTCATTTAAATATTTAATTTCGTTTAAATTTGAACTTAAAATGTATATAAAAAAATTTTTTTTAATATATTTTTTTAATTTTCTGGTTCAGTATAAAATACTTACAAAAAAACTTGTTTAAAATTTTCAATCTTTAGATATAAAACCTGAACATTTTGTAAATTTTTAATTACAAATAAATTTGCAAATGTTCGATGATGAGTTGAATTTTGGTCAAAATTTGAAGCTTAAATGCTTATAAAAAATAATTATGCCTATGTATTTTTAATATTTTTTATCAACTTATGAGAAATTTTGTATTAAATTTTCAAGCAATTTGACCCAACAAAAATTTTTTTATCGATATTTATAGAAAAAAATTTTTGAAAAATCGAAAATTTCTGAGTACTGCTATTAACTCAAAAATTGTCAAAATATTTTTTAAATTTTTTGGTATGAAGAAAGTGATATTTTAAACATTTGATGAACATTTCAAATATTTATGGTTAATGTTTTTATGAATTTCCTAATCAAAAAAAAAGCAAATATTCATGATTTTTACGTATTTTGTTGAAATAATAACTTTAGATGCTTATTTAACACTATTAGAGACTTATGTTCAATTTTTTAGATTCTAAAGCGGAGTGAGGAATGTAATGGTGTGTGTGTTTTTTGTCTGTCATCACGTTTAAGGGTTAATTTTTTTGTTATTTTTCCCGGCGCATATGAAAATTATTGGACATTTTTTACTTTTAACTACCAAAGTACCAACTAAATTCACTTTTCTCCCGGAAAAGATGCTGATGAAGAAAATCGGAGCCTAAAAAAGCCTAACTTTTTACCGTTCTAAAACGTGATGACAGACCCAAAAAAGAAAAAAAACACACATCTTTGTAAAATCAATACATTCTTTGTTCCACTTAGAATCTAAAAAAAGTTTATTTTAAACCCAAAAAAATATTATATGAGAGTTTGCACTTAGTAATTGAATATCATCCGTAAACTACCAATTCCAGAGAGAACGATTTTCTTATTTTGTTGTAATTCAAACACGAATAATTGTAGACACATGAAATTTTCACTGAATGTCAAGATTATCATTTTTTATACGCCATTCAATTTTAAAAATATTTTGATACTTTTTAAACTATTTATAGGAATAAGAATTTTTCGATTTTTTAATATTTTCTATAGATACAAACATTTTTGTTAGGTCAAAATGGTTGAAAATTTAATATAATGTTTCTCATAATTTGTTATTATAGCAAATAAAAATATTAAAAATACATAGTCACATTTTTTTTTTTTTTTTTTGTAAACATTTTAAGTTCAAATGTTGACCAAAATTCATCAAAATTTTAAACATTTAAAATTATTTCCTAGTTAAAAAATGTACCTATTGATATTTTTAACAATAATCATATTTAAGAACTTCTCAGATTGTACCCTAACTGATAAGAAGTTAAAGGCATAAAAATATTCAACTTACATTTACATACCAAATTTATACCTGGAAAATTAATTAATTTAAAATAATATTTATGTTCTTTTTTACTTAATAATAGGTAAACTTTAAAAATACATACACAATTTAATGGGTTACCTATAGCATGAGATAAAAAAAAATTACTGGAAATTCGAACAAATTTTTTATGAGCGTTCGAATTTAGACATTGGATATTCACCCGTAAACTACCGATTTTTTCAAAGAACGTTTTTCTTATTTTGTTGTAATTCAAAAACAAATAACTGTAGGCACTTAAAATTTTTATTGAATGTTGAGATTACCAATTTTTATGTACCATACTCTTTTAAAAATATTTTTGAGCAAATTATAGTCATTATAAATTTTTGATTTTTAAATTTTTTTTTTTTCTATTACTAGGAGTTTCCGCGAACAAAAGTGGGATGGAGCAATGGATAGCAAGTCAACCAAATTATCATATATTTAGTGAAATATATATTTTTTATTATCACAATAAATCACAATATAGTATAATGACTATACTATAATTTATGACTGATTTATTATAGCATTTTCACAGACGAGAAAAATATATTTTGGTTTCTAGATTGAGATAAAACATACAATTTAAGATAGAAAGATATTTCTATGTATTGCTATATCAATTTTCTTGATATAAATTCCACAAGCCTTGCAACTCATCCAGGCATCCTGTTATAGCTTTACTGTTGTTAATTTTCATTAATCGGTCATAATTGAAAGATGGCTTTAACAATAATCCATTTAATGTTTTCACACGTGAGAGTACAACATACGTAAGCCAATTTGAAACTCAGTATCACCAATATCAATAATAGCATTTTCAATATTATCCCATGTGATCAATAAACGCTAACAGCATAAGCTAGCATCAAAAGAAATTGTTTTCAAGAGCAAGAAATATTATTTTTTTTTTTTAAAGACGATGTTATTGGTACAATAGGAATAGATTCTCCTTAAAGTTGTTTGAGTCCAGTATATTTAGGAAAAGCTACTAGTACACATAGTGACGTATTTTCGTAATAAGTCTCTTCTATACGTGCATCGTTAATTAATCGTTATCAGTTACTGTTTCAATTGATCCATTAGAGAGTCCTTTAGAAACCCAAAGATTTCTGCGTAAGATAACTTTGGCACCTCTACATAACCTTAACTCTATAAATAATCCCTGTGCGTCATCTGATGATGCTGATACAGCTTCTGCACAATTATATACTGCATTTTAATTAATGCGATAAGGCTGTTCATTTTCTTCTAACTTATGGTAATTAAAGATTTCAAAATCCTTATTTTTTGACATGATGCATATTGCATCATCAAAAGTATAATTTCCAATATTGTTTATATGAAACCGAGTCGACAAAAGCCTATAATCCGCTTCATTAATTGTACCATTTGTAATTCTGTTCAATGTTACTCTAAAACTTCTTTGTTCATTACCGGACTGTCGTATAATTTCAATTAAAAAAACATCTTTTTAAACTGAACGTATAACAAACATGCTTGGATTGTAGTAGCATTTCTTCCAATATTATACAAACTTTGGTCACAAACTGGGGGATAGAAGGACTACGCTTCGCTCCACTTAAATACCAATAACTTACTTTTAATGTATATTACATTATTATAATAATATATTTTATACAAAAAATATTTTCAAATCTAATTTTTCCGGAAAAAATTAATTCAATTTATTTTATTACTAATAGTAAAATATATTACTTTAATGGGGCAATACAAAAATCATATCATAAAATATAGATACTTAGTAATATATTATGAAATTCTATACAATAAATTGGTTAACGAAAAATAACATACATGGTTATAATAATTACCAGAATTTAATTTATACTATCATAATTTATGGTTGCACCTGTGACAACAGTATGATTAGTTAAAATTATAATAAAGTATAAACCTCTGATAAACTGTATTCGATTACAGTTACTAAACGGGTTGTTAAAATAACAATACATCTTTATGTAGTTATTACTTATATATATGGTTAGGATGTTGATGACTTTTGCATTTTTTTCCTTTTATTCTGTACAATACTATCCTAGCTAAAAATTTGTTTCATGCTTCCTTGATGCAGAATATTCTAATTTTATTTTGCATTTTTTGCATTTTTTACATTTTTAGCTATAAATGCATTTTTTTGTTTTTTTAATGTCATTTTTCAACATTTTCAAGTCATTTTTTCATCTTTTAGGGCATTTTTTGTACTTTTTATAAAATGTAGGACATTTTTCACAAATTATAGATTTTAGGGCAAATGTTACATTCAAGTTTGGAAACAAATTTAATTTATTAAAATCTAACTTTGGTTTTGGACTATTAGTAAAAAATGTATATCATTTTATCGCGTTCCGATAAGATTTACTCTTTGAGTGTTATATTGATGAAACGAGTACTCTTTCAGACATATGCCGATCATACACGCTTATCCCAATACTAATAATGAAAATATTTTTAATATAATTTTTTTTTATTTATATTTTACTTTTTAATTTATTTTTAATATTGAAATTTATTTATGCCCATATCTTTAATAAAAATTATTATTTATAAATAAGTTTTTTCACTTACTTAATTAGTATTTTAGATAATTTTTAAGGTCATTTTTTGAAGTTTTTAGAGCATTTTTGCACTTTTTTTAGGGCATTTTTGTGTGTTTTTTAGGTCATCAACATCCTAACTCTACTTATATAGTTATTGTCTCCACTAATATTGTCTCATGTAGATAATAAGCAGTTTAGTTGAAACAGAGTTACAACAAGAATGATTTTAACGAATAATTCAGTGACTGTAATGGAAAACCGTACAGAAACAACTACCGGATTTGTTAACGTTTATACATTTAAATTGTATTTACTTTCTATTTTGTAACAGCCACATAATATGTATTTTAATATGTTTTTATTGAACTTGGTTATGTCAAAATAATCACAATCAACAAAATTAAATTTGTAACTGTTGTTTTTTTACTTTGGTACCTACGTTTTTTTGTTCTATTAACAGTATTATAACTTACATTTAACATTGCCAATTAATTTTTTTATATACCTAACTGTTTTGAAAAAACTCGTATCGTTATTTTTTTCTGTTTTGATTTTAGTATTATATATTTATATACATTAAAATTAATTTAATTAACGCAATTAAGAAATCCAAATTCAAAAATTCATCAAACCAAGAAATTAAAACAATACTTTGACAATGGTTGACTAGTTTAAACGTAATATGTTGTTTGTGGAATTCGTTTAATATGATTTATTATTATTATTATTAACAGAATGTAAAAGTATATTTTATATATAATACTATGATTGTATAAGTACTATATATGTATTTTTTTATATTATTCTGTTCAATAAAGTTTGACAATAATATATTAATATTAGGTATATTATACATTACTTTAATTATTGTATTTGTATCCAATTGTGTTCTAACAATTTGATGATTCAAGGCTCCTAAGTATAAATCTGATACTTAATGCCAACCTATTTCCCCCCATTTAAAATGATTTTAACACATTTTTTTTCTTTTGGTTGTATTTCCAAACTACCAATATGTTTTAAATGCATATTATTATATAGTACAACAACAATTTTTTTTTCATTAATTGGGTCATTTTTTACATAATAAACACATATTATTGTAAAATCGATGTATTTATTGCTCTGCTCAGAATCTAAATACAGACATTTGTTAACACTTAACACATTAATATTAATAATAAAATAACTGTTTAGTGGCCTCGATTAGGTACCAAAAAGTTAAACGGTCTTCACTTAAAATCGTTTTTCATCATATTTAATGATTTATCATTAAATTAAAATTTAAACCATCCATAACAGTAGTTTACTCAATGACAAGGTAGATACACTTGACACCTAAAGTCACATATAACAGAGTGGTTATCCTCTCTTTTTTATTTTACTTCAAATTGTTTTTTATTTGAGTAACTGCTGAGTAAAAATTAGTGTTTCGGTTGGTTTGAATATACGTATATCTCATAAGATAATATATATTTATGTTTTAGGCTTTAGGCTTTTGCATGTTATAGTATAAAATAATATTTATAATACGTAATTTACATTTTTTTGATATAATATTTTATAAATAAATGTGCCTTTTTTAAATATATTGTTTTTAATTAAAATCAAATTGTTATTTATTTTTTAAAAAAACATTAGCTTTGGTGTGATAATCAGTAGTGCAAATAAGATTTTTCCCCTCCCCATGAAAAAGTAAGTCTGGGGCCCTAAAATTAATATTAAGTAATCTATTAAGACCATCACCGGAGGCCTTTCACATCTCCGATTGTTGGGCCACTGGACTCATAATGGCCTAAAGAAGGTACACCAATTTTTTATTGATTATTTTTTTATTACTTTACGTTAGCTATGTAGTGATTGTGCCCTTATACTACAACTCACAAATCACAATAAATAGATAAATATATTTAAATATTTTTGTCCGTGTGATAGTTTGTCAAATAAAGACACTTGAAAGACATGCATAATATGTTATAAACCAAATCATCCGGAAATATAAATGTGTGCTCATCATATAATATTATCATTAACGTGTTAACTGTTTGTAATCTCGTGTATGACGTGTATTGTATTTTTAACTCACGGACGGTCATACACGTATAATATAGTAGTTGTATAATTGAGATGCCGAGCAGTCTCATTTCGGCAATACGACAATAATGGCAGTGTTGTCTTAGTTCATGGCCACCGACAACACATATCACTATCACCGGGTCAATAAAGAATCCGTTAAGATATTCGTTCATGGTACCTAAATGGTTATTAATATTGTGCATGGCCAAATCACAAATTATCTTGTAACGGAGGTCCCCCCCGGCTATCACCCTCACTATTCGCTCTAAACACCGGTTTTAATTGGATCCGTGTATTATAATATCATTATCATAACATTATGCGTGTGACGGACCGGTCGGAATTTAGAAAAAAAAATGATTACTAGGTGCTGCGCGGCATATTGCTGATGGACGTCCTTTGAAGGCTTCCCGTGGAATTACAGGATCGACAAAATCGTTGGACGTATATTTTTGTTTAGGTATCGCAATAACAGTCAGCTATAGGCTATATTATTATGTTATGTAGCTGTGAAGTGTGAATAGCCTAATGGAATTTCTACCGATATATACGATCGATAAAAATAATAAGTAAACAACTTTCAAAATCGGACAAAATTAAATCTAATACCCGTAGGTATACTAAACTAAAACAGCTAGGAGTTCAGCAGTTCGGAGAATTTGGCGGTTTGCCTGACACCCAAAACAAGCAGTTCGCATCACTGATGCCGTGCACGTATTCGTGATCATCGACTGCCGGGAGAAGCGGATAATAATTCCCCTGGCTAATTATATAGGCAGTGCATAAATCTGTAATTTCTAAAGCACCACGATTAATATAAATAGACACTTAACCATATAACATTTATTATATTATACGTTTAATCCTAACCAATTATGATTCCTATCTATAGTTTATCCAAAATTTCTATCCACGAGTGCCCTTGCAGTACTCGTGCACCTACTGCAGTATATTATCATAATAATATTATACGTACACTGAGAATTATAGGCGTATAGTGTGGTAATAATATGGAAACACAGCGTATATTCCAACAAAATAGAAACGCGCCGCCGAAGAAACAAGTCATGTTGGGTTGGGTTAGGTCACCGAAACACTTCATGTTGGATTTTGGTGAATAATAAATAATAGTATCACCCGAGGCATGACAAGAATATCACGGAAACGATTTTAAGGTATATAATATACACGATGGTCGTACTACTATAAATAAGTATATAACGCATTATTAGCATTTTGTAGTGAAATTATTCAAAATCTTAATATTAGGAACGGGTATGCACAAAATTATTTCATTCCATAATATATACCTACAATATATCTTTCGAAAAATAGAGTATGCTAGTTACGGGCATATTACCTAGTACAAAAAAATACCTATCTACTTTGAATTTTTATTCAAACTGCAACCTAATTCTTAAGTTAGCATCAGTTATTCGTATCTTGATATATTATCATGATAAATTGATATTTTTCAGAATTAATAAGAAAACTTACACTAATCATTTACTCAGTGCCAATGCTGGCGCTTGGAGACATTTAATTAATTTTCAAGCATTTCAAATTCATATCTTTATCTTTATAGGTGTATATAATAATAAATAATAACATAATATAATATCATGAATTAAAAAAATAAAACTCATATAGAGTACCTACTTATAAACAACTTTTTTTTTTGTTTTGATAAACGTGGTACACTGGTACCAGTGACACAACATAACTGTTTATGAATATGTAAAAATATAATCTTATATATTCTTATGTTTACGGGAAAGAAATTGAATGGAATTTGATATGTATAAATATCAATAACACATATTATCTAGACTGGTCTGACAGTCTGACTGAGGTAAAAAAAATGTAATTGTTTAGAAGTAGGAAACTAAAGTTGATAACTATGTTAAAAAACATTAAGTTATGTTATGTATAATATAATTTTATATTTATATCACTAATAAACATAGATTTAATGAATACATTTTTAGATTCTGATCTGCAGAATGACGAATGTATTGATTTTACAATGATGTATGTTTTTTATGTTTATATACACAATAAGTTATCGAAATAATGCTTCGATTTTAAACTTCAGTAGCTTTTCTGATGCGAAAATAAAACTAGTTGATGCATTCAAAAAGGTAATTTTTGAAATTCCATTACTTTTAAAAGCCTCGAGATAAACAAAATAAAATAAAGAAAAAACGGAAATGTTTATACATACCTAGCCAATTTTTGACAAAATTGATTGGTTTTTTTGGAGTAACACAAAATATTTAATGTACATGTACGTGTATATTTAAACACGTAATAAAATTTTCAAATGCAATATTTTCGACAAAAATTAATTTAACCTACTGTATTATTAATAGTAATATGAATTTCTTTAATAGCAATAATATCATACAATTTATACTTAGTAATGTAAGCTGTGTTAGGCCGTCATCGCTCAAAATCGTTTTTCGTATACAATGATTTTATATCATTGAATTCAAATCACGTCCATTATAGTCACTATTACTTGACAACTACTGTACAACAGAGCAGTACATACTTGCCAATATTTTTTACTATTGAAATTCTATCTCCCATGATAGGATAGGTACAAGAAAAAGTGATTTTGTGTAAAAAACTGTTATAGCACATGAATTTAGAATAAAAAATATTCTATAAGAATTAAAATAACTTCACAGGTGTTATAAAAGTATATTATAATCCATATACTTGCAGAGAAAAGCTTTATGAAAGAATCAATGTAACGTTTGCAATAAACTCTTTAGAGTTAACATCTGATAACACTCAAGATAATTAATAATATTAATAAATTTCAAATAAAATTATCCAATAAAATTATTGAATTTTTTTTTCATCACAGTAGTGACAATTGCAGTAGTGGCAATTGCGATAAATTTACATATATCTTATTTATTTTTATAAATATAGGTTACATTAAAATTGATTAACTGTTAATTAATACAAAATTATACAAACGGGTTAATAGATAGTATTTTGTATTACATTTTGTGGAGTAGATTAATGAAGTATGGGAATAATTACAATATAATATATTATGATTCGAAATAATCGAATAGCGCATAATGTGACCCGCATATATTTTTATCAAGGCTTTATAGATACTTGGATTTTACAAACATATTTTATAGTAAATACACATATTATTATTAATGATTAATGACTAAACCACACCAATAACGATCGTGAAAGCGTATCATGAAATCGAATTGTGAGGTTAGTCGTAGTCCTACTTTTTAAAAATATTTTAGCACACCTCTTCTAATTTTATCCTAATCAATTAGACGTTTATAAATCTTCAAGTAAGCACATTTTTTTCACACTTTTGAGTCCTCCATCTAATTTTTTTTCAATTCAAGAACGGAATCGGTTTATTGGTCTATTGCTTGTTATTGGACCTGTGAATAATATGCGTATACCTGATGCACGTCTAACTAAACAGGTGGTCTGGCACGTATCCTTGGAAATTGGGCGACGTGCATCCTCGGAAAACAGATAACTTGTTTCGTCGGACCTGAGGTGATGATGATGGCTTGTGGCTTGCAGAATCACAAGTACAACGTACAAAACTCGTTTCACTGGAATGTGGTTACATTGCAAAGAACGCTTAATATACAGGCACTCGTGGACGTCAACGGGAAAACGGTTTGATCGAAAATCAACGTGACAGACGCAGAGAAAACGACTGTTTTCTTCTTTCAAGTCTGGCCAACAGTCAACGGAAAATATTACAATTACCCGCTCGCGAGGGTTATAGTATAATATACAATAATAATATGGACAGTCGCTTTGGTCTTTCGGTATCACGGTCGTCTTTATTCAACTTCGCTGGATTTCACTAATAGATACGTTGGGAAATTTACCAGATACACCACTGTTGTCTTGCTAACCACAACTCCAATATCATAATGATTTAAAAGTATTCGACAATTCGGTTTTTATGTCTGGCAATATTTTTTTTTCTAATGTTCATTGAAACGACCTCAAGGTCATCGCCAATGCTTATCACAAATGGGTAGTAGGGAGATCATTTAATCAATGTATATATCACTATATGCATGTTACTACCCTCCTTTTCCAAGAGGAGATATGTGCAGTCCTTCAATTCCAGTGGAGTGGGATCTAATTGAAAACCGGATGACGCAATCGAACAACAGCACGAGAAAATGGTGATTGCGTAGAATCACACAAATTTTTTGCACTTTGCTATAAATCGACCCGATGATTGTGTGAGTCGCAGTCAACTGCATGAGCACTACGCCACTTAAGCCCCAACCCACAACATTTAATAATTAGTTATCTGTATCCATGATGTAAGTATCTAATGTATCGACGGTGGAATGCCCAAGTGATGTAACCACATTGTCAACGAAATCGAAGTTTTAATTGACTACGACAACAACATAATAAATACATGTTTTGTCTAAGTATCGTACCTCTCAAATATTTTTTTCTAATTTTAAAATTCAATTTTAGATTCTGAGTGGAGCGATGAATATATTGATCTTACAATGATGTGTGTTTTTTTTTTGTGTTTGTCATCTCGTTTTGGGGCAATAAAAATGATTTGATTTTCTTCATCAGCATCTTTTTCTATAGGAAAGTGAATCTAGTTGGTACATTAGGGAGTCAAAGGTAAAAAATTCCAAATAGTTTTCAAACACGTCGGGACAAACAAAAAAAAATTGAGAGAAAAACGGAAATTTTGACAATTTTGTCTTTTGATGTAAGACAAAAAATAATAACTGTAGACACATATAAAATCTGAACATCAAAATATCGAAAATTTGAAAATTATTTTATAATTAAAAATGTATTAAATGTTCAATTTTTACAGCGAAAAATTGAGAATGTAATACAAGGTTCTTCATAAGTTGTTCTAATAGAAATTGATAAATATTAATGAAACATATTCACACTTTTTCTTTATAAGCTTTTAAAGTTCATATGTTGACCAAAAATCATCAAAATATAAAACATTTGCAAATTATTTCGTATTTAAAATTTTATTAATATTTTTAATAATAAATGTATTCAAGAACATTTTAGATTGTACCCTTACTTATAATAAGTTAAAGACATACAAATATTTAACTTACATTTACATACCAAATTTATACCTGGAAAATTAATTTATTTAAAATAATCTAAACATTAATTTTTACTTAGTATCAGGTAAACTTTAAAAAGACATATATGGTTTAATGCTTACCTATAGAATGAGTTTAATTCAGAAATAGATACTTCAATGTGTTTTGATTATAAATAAAAATATTTTTTAAAGACGAGAAAATCCTAATGCTTCTATGACCTCGTTGTTAAATGTTAAATAATATATAATAACCCGTCCTCAACAGCTGTAACTACGGACTACGGCCCACGGGGAGCAATAGCCTATTCGCTGATTTTATAATTAATTCTTATAATATTACGATACGACTCGATATTTTTAATTTAGAACGTATTAGTACTAGTAGGTACATGTATAGATTTTAACCTAAAAAACATGCTGCAGGCGGTAGAATAGAAAATATACTCAACTAATATGCTAGCCGGTATAACTAGATACAATTAGAACAGGTATCTATTTTAAAAATATCAAATAATTGATTCCAGGAAAATATTAGTTGTATTTTGATCAAAGCAAATGAGTTTCACTATCAAAATGCTTATTAATTTACTAGTTCAAAAACACTTATTTATTACACTACAAAAAGTGATAATGTATTTTTCCTATTTAAATTGCTTTAAATTATGCATTTAATTTTCAGATTTACATTTAAAATTAAACATATAAGTATCTAATATATGTTTGTAGAATAAGTTTATTTGCTTTTTAATCTAGTAATTATTATCAAAACTTTAAATAATTAAACAGATCATGTCCCTATTTTCAAGTTGCGTTTGAAATTTTTTGTGAAAGTACTATTTTTGAAATGTTTAAAAGTTAAACAAAATATTAAATAAATAGGTAATTAATTGAAACACTAATAACTAAATTATTTTCTGTATAACTTTACATTTATCTTACATTATAACTTATATAAATGTTATTAAAAACTAATATGACGTAAATTACAATATTTTTTAAACTTTTTCATTGAGTACTTATTCACTAGTTTAAGGAAAATTATGACAAAAATATTTTGCCAAATATCATAAGTCATAACTGTATACTTACTATCTATGTTTAATTTGCATGTCAAACATTTTAACTTAAAAATAAATAATAAATTGTTACAGACTTGGAAGCAAAAATTAGAAAAATTCACAAATATCTGCAAAAATGAATTCTATTGAATGTTTTGTTTGACGGTACTTATTGACTATATTGTACTACTTGAGGACGAAACATTAGGTTGGCACATAATTCTTAATTTCATGCAATATTTTTATTCTTATTATTATAATTTTTCTGTTTTGACACTGCAAATACAACTTTTTTTATTTATGATAAAAAATAATTAAATACTACACTTCAATACTCAAACTATATATTATATTATATTTGATAAAAAAGAATCAGAATCATTTAAGAAGTTTTTAAAAAAATATTCAAAAGTTAAAAATATATTACCTATCTTATCATTATACTAATAATTATTATTCATTAAACTATTAAAACATAAAAATATTTATAGTCTACTCTATAACTAGCTTCAAGGCTGTTTTTATTTCTATAGGTTCTAGAGTCTATGATAATATAAAAAGTTATTCATTTTTGTTAAAATAATAAAAATTACAATCATTATTGACATTAAAAATGTATAAATATAGATTATTATATGCATATTATATATGAAAAAAGTTATTATTGTTCTACGTTTTCTATCTCCATGGTGGACGATCATTAAGTTCTTTTCTAACGGCTGAACGTGATGTGGAAGAAGATTCTTGCCCTTTATAAACTGTACCTACTTAAATAGGACAAATAATAAAAATAATAATATAAAAATCTATTTATTATAATATACCTACTAAATAACAAAAATTAGTCAGTATAGTGACATACTAACATATACATGCATACAGACAGGTCATGGTTATTGTTTTTCGTACCAATGCGGTTATTTATTATTAAATTCAAAATCAACTTATACATTACAGTAAATCACTCAATGACAAGGTACACATGACACCTACTGTAAAGCAAAGTGATTATCTATTTTTATCTTTTTAAATTTTGAGCGGGCGAAAAATGTTTGTTGATTTAACAATATTATGTTGTAAATAGAAAAACGAATAACCGTAAATACTTGAAATTTTCAGTTAATGTTAAGATTATTATTTTCTATACATGATAAAATTATCAAAATATTTTGACTCTTTTTGAACTAATTGTAGGCATAAGAAATTTTCGTTTTTTTTTTCTATAAATATCGATAAAAAATTTTTGTTGGGTCAAAAAGTTTAAAAATTTAATACAAAATATATCGAAATCTCAATAATTTGAAAATTATTTTGTAGTTCAAAATTTATGAAATCTACAGCTTTTATAGCTAAAGATTAAAAATGTAAAACAAATTTTCTCATCGTCATTTATACTTTAAACTAAAAAATCGAAAAAATATAATAACTTTGTTTTTTTTTTAAACATTTTAAGTTCAAATTTAGACGAAAATACATATTTAAACGATGAATAATAATGTTATAGATACGCCTTTGTAATTTAAAAATAATATTCGTGGATACTTATCACTTTCAAACTATAATATTGTTATACGTTATACACATAATGACATATTCAAATGCAATGTTTTCGGAAATAAATTATTTTAATATCAATAATATCATAAAATATATAATTATCAATTGAGCTGACAAACCCTCATCGCTTAGAATCGTTTTTCGTATACAATAATTTTTTATCATTGAATTCAAATTTCCACGTCATCCACAACAACAGTAAACCATACGACACCTAATATACAGCAAAATAGTTCCCACTTGCTGACCTTTTTTATAATGATTTTAAAATATTTTAAATATTATTTTTAGCCTTATTCGTAATTATTCTAATAATAGAACTAGTATGTTTATGCATTTGCACCTTTTTTTTTGGATTATGTTTCCAAGCTACAATTGTGTTTTTTTGTTTTAAGTGCATACTATGATAAGATATAAAAACTAATTTTTTTTTCATTGGTTGAAATGAAATGAATTAATGAAAAAAAATATATCAATCCTTTTTTTTCATAAAATATTTACTAAACAAAAATTGCATATCAAATAAATATAATTTCAAGCACATTTTTTAAGTTTGTCAGTCATACATGCATAATTAAATTTTTTTTATTTATTAAACTTTTTTAATTGTTTTAACAGTAAATATTATTTCGTATTATATATTTTGAGTTAGAGCTTTTACGATTTTATTTTTATACTTACTCGTGTAGCGTCGATTTGTAACAGATACAGAAACCGACTGCATTTCTGAAATAAGTTTTTCCAACATAATGCACACAACTGGTGGATTCATTATAGTTCGCCGACATATTGGACAAGACTTGTTATTACGCATCCAATTTTTAACGCATTTGAAACAAAACACATGACTGCAGTTTAATTCTGATGGCTAGTAAAATCACAAAAAAAAAAAAAATAATGAATAAAATTAAATTAAATTTTCATATTTTAGAATTTTTAATTTACATATACAATATTTTAATACTAAACTGCACTCTTGAAAATATACTTTTTGAAAACTGTTAAAGCCAATAAAATTACCCATTACTTATGACGAAATTAAAACTATAGTCGTATGAATATAATTCCATATAATTTATTCTATAGCGTAACATTCTCAAATAACGCCAGTCACCATATTTACTAGGTAGGTATGTAAATAAAAATTAAGGAACTAATATGGTTAATTATTATTATTTATTATGGTTAATTTATAATTACAAATTTAATAAGTAGGCACCTAAAGTTTCGTTCACATCATATTTTTTCTGAAACTTGATTTGTAGCTAATATACTTATACATAGGTATATACATTTATAAATAGATGAAGATTAATCTACATAATTGATAGGTACCTACATTATTTTATTTATGTTTAGATAATTTTTCTAAATAACAATAAACACTATTATAATTTAGATTTTATATACCCACCTATTTTCAGTTTTTTTTAACCTTTTTGCAGATTAACATACGGCATATGAAACATAATTAATTATTTTTAACGTGATTTGACTAATTTGTATTAATATATAAGTGCTAAAAATTAACTAATTAAATATTTACTTTTATTCGGTAGTGAAATTAAATTAATTTTGTTGGCAATACGCTAATGATTAGTATATTTAGGTAGGTACCTACATTATACATAATATAATATCTATAGGTATGTGTATCAATATTACAGATTAGGTACGTTTTTTATAAACAAATATTAAGTATACGTAACGCAATTAATATTATACATCATGCATAGTTTGTAATTTTAAGAAAATAACCACATTCCGAGGTCTTTGGGTCGGTTAATGCAATGATGTAATGTATATCTTATGTGTACCTACTGTGTACCTAAACTGAACACCCGGAGTTCTTAAAGTTATACAAACACGTGATATTTGTTTTGTCAACGACTACATAATATTTCAGTCAGTATTTACTAACGTATAGAGCATACTGTTATAAAGACACGCACTTAGAAAAAAATATTTTATAATCACAAATCACGGTTACCTTAACATTTAAGATTATTTTGAAATGAACGAGATTGTGAGTACATCATAAACACTAAATTTCGGAAATTACTTTCGGAAACACTAAATTACTAAAATGTATTTATTATAATAGGTAGGATAAAATCAAATTCTACTTTAGCCAATGCTCAAAATAGATAATTTTTTAAACCGAAACACAATTTTTAAATCTGTAAAATATTAGTCCTTTTTTAATACTTTAGTTGTACTGTTCTTAAAAAGCTCACCTTGTACTTTTTAAAATAAAAGTAAATTGATTATACATAACAAAAAAAACCAGCATATCTAATATTAAGTTATTTTATAGTGAAAAAAACATATAATAGATTTATATCAAGCACATTTTTTTTGGAAATTATTATTATATTTTTTCAGTATCTGGATTAAATGTTAAAATTTTAACTTAGAACAAATGTTTTATTTCAAACTCAGTACAGGTATAATACACATACCATAATGTATTGGAGTTTAAATACAACTCGCTATTCATTATTTTATTAGGCAACTAATTCTATTCTACGTAAGTGTCTTCATACAAATTATCATATTAAGTGACACCTATACTGTTAATATATTCAATTTCATAGATATTAGCCTAAGTATATTATCGTCGTAAATATACAATATTTACATTTATGTTTATCTAACATTTTTAAGATAAAATTTCGAATTTTAAAAACGAAAACATTTCAAAATTCTGGTTAAAATGTCAAAATACCAAATAATAATAATTATAATAATTATAATAATTCAAAATAGTATTAATTCATAGATATAATGATTAAATCTGTTTTCTACTATCTACTGTTATATTTTCCAAATTATTTTCCAAAAATTATTGTATATTATAAAAATGTTTTCATTCCAAAAACGCTATATTTAATTTATAATATTAATTTTATAGTCTCTTAAAAATTTATAATTATTTGATAAATATTTTTATCAAAGCATTTATAAATTATATTAGTTTTAGACTAGTTTAATTAATATTGAATTAGGTATTAATATTTTCAATGGTTCAATCAAATCACATTATTTCTAAATTTTACGACGAATTGTAGACATTACCTACTATTTATTTATTCATTATATATTTATATAAACATCTATTAAATAAAAATGATAAACAACTTTATTTAAAATACAGGAATATAGGTAACAACATGATAAAAATGTCAAAAATTAACGATTATAAATTTAAACCAGAAATGGTTCGAAACTAAATTAGAAAACAGGTACTTAACTAATGGCCACTACCCATTCTAAAATTCTATTAAAACTATTAAAAATTAATTTGGCGAAATACAATACACTTGATAAATCAAAAAAAATGTCGAATATATTTAATAATTTCTTTACAAACGTAGCACAAAACGTATAGGAACTTATAACTATAAAAACATACAAGACAAATTATGCATAATATATACAGAACATATATGAAAAAAATTCAAAAATAGCTAGGTAAAAATAACTTGTCCTTTAACTTCAAAAAACCTTACATTTTACCAAGGTTAACTCTAAACTACCAAATATATCAAGTCTATGTATACATAATATTATTGCTCGTAATTTATGTTACTAATATTTAATGATACAGTATAGATGAATTGATTTTTGTCAAAAATATTGTATGTCATTTTGTCATTCAATGGCATTGTATGTAGAAAATATAATAATATACTTAAAAAGTTCCAAGAACCCTCGAATAATATTTTTAAATTACAATTAAATAACTAAAATCGTTATTCTTTGTATATCAAATTTCGTCCAAATTTGAACTTAAAAAATCTATGAAAAAAAACTGTGTTTAAATATTTCTTAGATTTTTTATTTACAAAAATTAGTGTAAATTACTATTGAAAAATCTTGTCTTAAAATTTTAAATCTAATATATAAAAATTAAACAATTTATAAATTTTTAACTGGGTACAATATTAGCTCCTTTTCTTAATTTCACGATTTTGTCAACATTTAAACTTCAAATACTTTTTAAAAAAATTGAGTGAACTTTTTACGTTTTCAAGTTTTTTAACCCAATAAAAATATTTTTATCGGCATTTATAGAAAAATAATAATAACATAAAAATGTAAAATGTTTATAAATAACTCAAAAGAGTCAAAATATTTTAAAAATTGTACCAACAAAAAATTATTTTACACGGCGTTTGAAAATTACAACTAAGTAATTTCAGGAATAAAATATAGGTAAAGTGTATAGACAATGTATAGGTTACAAATTAGTAGCAGTAGTCCTAAAGATAAAGAATTTACCTTAAAATAAGTCTCATTAGCATTTTAAGTTCAAATGTTGATTAAATTCATCAAAATAATGAAAATTTCTTAATCATTTTGTAGTTTAATTTTGAAATATTTCACTATAGGGTAAAACATTTCATAAAAATGTGAAACATTGAATTTATTTTAAATAAAAATATTGATGATAATTATTTATTAATTAATAATAATACATTTCATAAGTAGTAACTTTAAAAATTGATATTAATATTTAATGCAATGAGTGGCATGATCGACAATACTCGACAAATTTCTATATAAATCTTGTTTTCGTCTATTTATAGCGAAACTTGTTTTTTTATAAATCATTCTAATTATATAAATATTAAAATATATAATTAATCAATTAACTCCTTATAGTCTTTTGGTAAATTATATATATATAAGGTTCTTCATAACTTGTTTAAAAAAAAAATTGAGCGTAAATATATAATAGTTTTTAATAAGCATCTAAAGTTAAAATTTCAAAAAAATACTTAAAAATCACAAAAATTTGTAGTTTTCATTATTAGGAAATTCATAAAAATTTTCTATTCAAAAACATGATTTGAAAATTCAACACAAGATTTTCTATATATTTTTTTATAAGCGTTTGAAATTAAACAACGGATATTCACAAGTAAATTACGGATTTCTCAGGGAACGATTTTTTCATTTTCAAATAGAAATAACCGTAAAAATTTGAATTTTTCACCAAATGTTGAGATTATAATTTTCTATACAAAAAAAATTTGAAATTTTTTTGAGTTAATTGTAAGACAAGAAATATTCGATTGTTTCAAAAATGTTTTTCTATAAATATTGATTAAAACATTTTTGTTTGGTCAAAATACTTAAAAATGTGATATAAAGTTTCTCATAAGTTGTTTTATAGCAGATAAAAAATATTAAAAATACACTAGCACATTTTTTTTTTTTTATAAGCGTTTAAGTTTTAAATTTAGACCAAAATTCATCATTGAATATTTGCAAATTATTTTGTAGTTAACAACTTATAAAGATTTAGTTTTTATAGCTAAGGATTGAAAATTTAAAACACAGTTTTTCGAAAGTATTGAATAATGTAACCAAAAAATCAAAAAAATAAAATATTTACAAAGTAGATTTTTATAGACATTTCAAGTTAAAATTTGGACGAAATTAGATATTTAAATAAAGAATAATAATGATATTTATTTTGTTGTAATTTAAAAATATTTTTCATGGTTTCTTGAAACTTTTAAAGTATATTATTATATTTTACACACTCAATTAAATGTTCAAATGCAATGTTTTCTGCAAAAATGTATTCAACCTACTGTATTATTAATATTAAAACGAATCATTTTAAAAGCAATAATATTTTTAAATAAGTACATTTAATTATGTAGGCTGACAGACAGTCTTTCCACAGAATGGTTTTTCGTATACATTGATTTATATCATTAAATACAAATCTAACAACACATCCGTTAAAGTGACTTACTCGATACAGAGCAGAGTGGTACCCATTTGGCGACCTTTTTTACTGTCTAATTTAACGATTAATATTATGATTATTGATATTTCATAGGGCTGATATACATAATTTTATTTTATGTTACACTAATGAACTTGTAAAAAAAAATTTTTTCAAACTGTCTAGAAATATAGTTTTGATATGTTTACGTATACAACAGGAAAATAGTTTTTTTTTTTTTTAATTTAATAATTAATAAAGAATTGCTATTTATAAATAATTAAGATTTTATTTTAAATCTATTGTCAATAATATTAATTGTATAACATACTGTAAATTTACAGAATAAATAAATATGGCGCCATCTTGTGGCTTTTATTGGCATCGCTGATTCTATAAAAATAATTTCTGTGAAGCCATTCTTATTTTTTTCGATATTTATACTTCTGTAATCTTCATATAGAGTATATTATAGTAGAGTTATTACCTAAATATACCCTAATTATTATTCATATTTTGTACCTGATTGTCTTCTATTAAATAAATTTAATAATTTTTCATTTTTTTATTTTTTCAATAAGTACTTACCTAACTACATTAAGTTTGATTTAAAATAATAATGTATTTAGTAACCTTAGGTAAGTATATCAAACAAGATAATTACCAAATATAATATACATCTTATTTGAAACTATTTTAAAGATATTGAACTGTTGAGTTCTTAAATTATTGTTTAATAATAATGTCATCATATTATAAAGTATGGGTTGCCTTACCTGAAACAGTGACACATAATTCGGTGACTATAGGATTTTGATGATGTGAAAACTTTGTTTGTACCTGCGACATTTAAAATCAATGGAAAAGAAAGATCTTAATGGAATCAATACAATTTAGAGGTTGGAGGCATAGGATGAGACTTTGATGGTCATATAGGGACCATGCTTCCTACTGCGTAATGAAAAAGAAAATAACAAATTGTATGAATATATAACATAATATTATAGAAACAAAAAATACGTTTTTTCACTAATATTAATTGTTTATAGGTTTGGTGATAATTTTATACTATCCGGCCTTTTGAATTTCTGACTATTAATAATAAAGTCTGATTTATACTTTAAAATATTTATCCACTAGCTGTCCTATCCGGCGTTGCCCGTGCCAAATATTTGTTTATTCCATAAATATATTTTTGAAAAAATCTACTTATTTTAATAGTAATATAATGATATATAACCAATAGTAATCCATTGGTAACCCTGAATTACTCGTCGTTTCTGAATTTAAGTAAAAAAATGTATGTATTCTTGTTATCTGGCAAGATTATATGAAAATTATTAGAAAATATGTGTATCGTATTATAAGTCGTCGATCGCATATTATTTTATTATAAAGCACACTTTTATTTTATTCTAAGGCATCTAAGCTATATTATAGCTTAGATGCCTTAGAACTTGAAAATAAAATGTAATATACGTACCTATAATCTACAGATAGAGACTCGCGGCTTATAAGTGCTTACTCATCGATGTATTAGGTATACAATTTATACGTAAAATGTTGTTTTTTGACAATTTCACCCCCTTAAGTCAAAATTTTAAAACTTCCTTTCTTGGTGCACGGCGAAATAATAATATTAATCTACCATCAAAATGTCAAATCGATAGCTCTATAGGTTCGGCTCTTCGTTGATTATGAATCAGTCACTCAGAACAGTATCGTTTATATATATATATATATATGTATATATAGATGTATTAACTTTAATCAATGACAACCTTACTTGTTCGTAAAAAAAATGACAATATATATTAAACTCTCATATGATATAATTTATTATTTCGAGTTCGTAAACGCGACAATTTGATGCATGCATGCATGCGACAGAGATAGATTAGACCTCTGGGAAAAAGATAGACTAATTTAAAAAGGTAAAGGTCCAACCCTGGGAGGTGCTCACACAGAGATTTTGAGATTTACGATGGAAATATTTATTTATAAATGGTTGCTATTGGTAACCATGGTCGTTATTGGTTTGTATATCTGTTTATTTATAAGGTTGTCAATGGTTACATACCTTATAACTATTGTAATTAGTAAGAATATATCATATACACATTTTTACAAATTAATTTATAGAAAAAAACAAATCTTTAGCACGGGCAACCGTCGCAATGTTTTTCATGTACCTACCTAATTCTGATTTCACTCACTTATGCACCTCATGGAATCGGCAATCCACAACAGATGGATTATTGTCATTATTACTATTATAATCTGTAACTTGTAACCAATGGCAACCATTAATAAACAAAAATAATTTTCGATTTCCATCATGAATCTCAAAATTCTTGTGTGAACACTTCTTTAAAATACGAATTTTTGAAAATCCTTTCTTAGTACACAGTGAAATTATAATATTAATCTACCATCAAAATTTAAAATCGATAGCTCTTATAGGTTCGGCTCTTCGTTGATTATAAATCAGTCACTCAGGACACTCATTTATATATGCAGATACCTATACCTCCTATATATAATATATCTAAACAACGTACTGTAGTACTTTGTTTATTGTATCAGATAGTCATTTTAAAGTTTAAATTAAAACTTCTTAATTATTATTCTTTTTTAATTTATTTTTTTTTCTTATTAATTAGTTAATTGTACTAAAAAAGTATATAACTATGTTAATAATCAGTTCACAGCGACTGGTGGACAGTGGATCAAATTGAATCTATTTAAAATAAATGTTTTGTAAATTCTATCATATAAATAAATTCAAATTCTTTACGCAGTAAAATGATTGAATACTTGTATATCTTATGATTAATAATAATAAAAAAAAATAGTTTTGCTATAAATTAATCGGTAAAAATTAAAACTCATTAATTAAGTACTATTTAAAATTACAAAAACTACTAACTACACCAAATACTTAATATTTAAAAACTAATTTAGAGCTATTAAATATATAAACATATTAAAATCATTTATATTACAATTAAATAAAAGATTAATTTATAAAATATTTGTAACTATGCTTAATTAAATATTATTATTTTTAATTTTATTACAATAATAATAATATAATAATTTTAAAACATACGCAATACTTATTATTTTGATACATATTGACATGATTACTATATACTAATACTTCATAACATTATTAAATGCTTAGGTATAAATTTAAGGCACTGAAATTTTAGTTACGTCACAGCCAGTACCACATCTACTAGGTAGATATTTATCGGCGGTGGTTCAAAGTATAGACATAATTATAATTAATTAAATTTAACAATTTTACCCTGGACCACGAAATCATATAACTTTGATATAATAACAAACTTTTTATATATGAATACTTTTCCAATCAAAATTAAACGCACAACAATTTTATCAAAATTTCTGATTTTAAAAATATTATATTTTAATATTGCTACATACCTTTTCAAAAATATCGAAGCATATCGAACAGGTTAAGTCGTTATAATCTAACATTCTCGCAATAATTTTTTTCTCCATTTCTGTCGGCTTTGCTTTTAACTCTATACATAAAAAAAAAATTATAAACAAACTGTACCTATTTATTTTTAATGTAGATAATACATTATTGACAGATATTAAAGTATGCATTATTGATATTAAAAAAAAAAAAAATTCAATGCGTATAGAGCAATATAAAACGTAAGTAGGTATATAGTAACTATTTATCAACATATAAATATTTATTAGATTTTTTAAATCTATAATTGTTATATTTTACAAATCATAAAATGCATCAAAAATGTATGACATGTACAAACTTGTATGAAAAAATTTTTTATTTCAATCCCATAATTGATTTTTTCAGATAATATTTTCTAAATTGAAAGGTAAAAAATTTTTTTGAATTTTTTCTTGGAACTCTTATTAGTAAAATGTAATTTTTTTATATTACCCTAAATATCGCTTGAAAATTAAAATTTCGAAAAAAACCGAAAATTTAGAACAGATAATGTATTTACCTATTATGTTTTTGCTTTTTCGTATACGCCGATCACTTCTGACGTACACTTATAAATAAACACAATTAACATAGAACACTATTTATTATAATTTGTCCAGCAGTGATTGTATCAAGTGATCGCCCCTGAAGAGCATCTTTTCTTCTACATTCCTATCTCTTATATATAACAGTTTAACCTAATTTATAGTTTTGGTATTTATGAACTATGACATATGCATATTACAACATATTATTCATTTTAATATCAAGACTAACTATCGAAACTAGTGAACAAAAATTTGCTATGTTATACGTTTGTAAGACAGAGATAACAAATGCATGGGAGCGTTCTCTTAATATAATATTATGAAAAATGTAAAAAAAAGAAACTTTCAGTTTCTCTAAAATTTGAAACCAAAACCAACATTTTGTTAATTTAAAAAACTCAAAAATTATATCATTAGTTAATAGTTATAATAATTAAAAAAAAACTGTATTTGTTTTATGTCTCATGAATTTTAACATAATTTTTTTTATGACGATTTCATTAATCAACACAATATGATGGTATATATTATATACATGCCTCATACTTTCAGGATATAACTACCTATTTTTTCCTATTTGAGGAATCCTATTAGGTACTATGAAATACCTTTCTTTTCAAATATAATATGTATTTAACAGAACTTAATTTTTATATAATTGATAAAGTTTCAAAAAATATGTATATGTATACTATATACCTACCAATATAAATTATAATATGCATGCATTAAAAAAAAAAATTGTTTTAAAATAATGTAATATTCGTTTAATTTTTTAGTTACAAATTATTATTGGATAAATACGGAAAAGTATTGGATAGTCGTGTCAATAAAAAAAAATGCTTTAATATTATGAAGCTAAAATCAATTAAGTTAAAAATGTATGATAAAGGAAAATAGGTACCTAAGTACCAAAGTAAATATAGGAATACGGTTAGTTAGAAGATACTCATTAAAATTAATAAGCATGAAGACACGATTAATATTGTTTGCACGTCATATTATATATTAATATAAATATAAAATAATATAATTATCGCTTTATCGTTATTAGTGGTCTATATTATATTATAGTCTACAATAATCTTATAGTTCTGTAGTGCCTAGCGGTATATAAACGGTTAATCGTGAACAATTATTATTTCAAGTTCGTATTTATGAGTTTAGTCTAATCTAACCATGCCATTTATTAATTAACAATATTAAAACGTATCAGATACATCTGCTTACGTAAACGAATTACAGAAAAACAAATCCAACTACGTTTACGTCAATACCCATAAAAATAAACCTCGTAGCCCTTATGTGCTGCACTGACAATTAATTGTCCGTTGTGCAGGTGGTTCAAAAATCGCGTATATTACACTGTTACAGAAAAATTTTGGGTGGCCGCCAGGGGGGTTTTCACGGGGGGAAAGGTGTTATATCCCCCATTTAGCTATTTTTGTCATATATACTATACACGATTGAGCTATGAAAGTATATTTACCGCTGTCTTTGAATAATGAACAATTCATATCCCCCCCTTCTTTCAAAAAGCTTTGCACACCACTGGCAGACGTCTATTATAATACACGGGAGATTAACTGCCGTGTATTTGCTTATTTTCAGCGTCAAATAAACTGTTACATCATAATGTGGAAAAAAAAACAAAAAAACGTGGAGATCAATTCTACAGTATATATTATGTACGACTTAATTTCGTAAGTTCTATCGAGTACCTAATTCGTATTATACCCATTATATACGATCCAACGATGCACGAGAACGTGGCATCGAACATCACAAGTTTAGGGACACCATGACTGATAACACTACCGCCTATATTGGTAGTCGCAAAGACAAAAATAAGATTAAATTTATTGCTGCTACTCAGCGTCTCTGTCGGTGCCCATATGGCTATATATTATAATATACCATACGACATAATATTAATTTGTAATTGTAATTCAAAATAAACTCTACGTGAACAACTTACGCGATATAACTGATGATAAACTACAGCGGTTGAAATTGGACATGTTAAGTACTTAAAAGTTTGAACGATCAACGAACGAACACCACCACAAGCACCGCAATCGATGTCAGGACGTATTAATGCCGTCATAAATTCATTGGATCGAGGTAGGTAACCGTATCTTGGAATACCGAATAGATAAGATAGGCGACCGGTAATCGATAACGACTGCAGAAGGAGCGTTTATTATTATAACAATTTTTAATTATGAAACTCGTCGATGTTAGGTAAAATAACTCATTAGTATAGGTACCTATGTAAAACGGCCAATGAAGCTCTGGATTATCGTGTTTTAATTTTAATTGAAATATATTATATACATGCACAATATAAAAGTAGGTAATATTGTTAGTGTACCATGCTTTAACGATCTCGTGGGAAGCGGTAAAAATATGGGCTTTCCATATCTCAGTCCAATGATCTTGTTTTTTCAATTTTTTTATCCCGTACATTTGTTATTTATAAAATATTATACGTTTGTATTACATTGATACACACGGAGATGAAGTTTACCCGGCCTAGAGATCGGTCTAGACAATATACCGGATACATGGTAATTGTTGAACAAGTTGTAAGTGGTTGGGACGAGCCCAGAGACGGATTGGGCCATCGGAAAATCGAAAAATTCCCGACGGCCGCATACTAACGAGTTAACGTGACCATGGCCGCACTTTGCTATAGCAACAAATAGTTTTTGACTGTTTTGTTTGCACAGGTTTCTCGTATTTTTTTTCTCATAGCAAGCATTTCAAAGCAATATAGCAATTAAAGTCAATATTAATAGAAAATACTTTATACTAGTACATATAACAGAAACTGAATAATAAATTATAATGCAACAATATTATTGTGATTTTATATGAGTGTTATATAATAATTATTTTATCGCACTAGTATAATATAATAATTTATTATTAATTGATTTTAAATTTAGGTTTGCTATTTAAATTTAGAAAAAATAAGTTAGGTAATGCTTTTTTTAAATTATTAAATATTATTTTAACGATTACAGTCGTTGTCTATTATTAATTATTATGCCTATGGTATATTTAGTGTTTTCATAATTTGTTATTGTCTACAGGGTGAACCTCATTATTTTAAAAACTGTTACTTGACGTTTCTGAAAATATTTTTTATTTTGAATAATTGTCAGTTCTTAAAAAAACATTTTTCGAAGAAGAATAAATACTTTTCCTATTTTTAATTATTTTTTTTTTTTTTTAATTTTTAATTCAAAAATATTATTTCAGAGCATAATAGACATTTGTTGGAGTACTTTGATGTATAAAAATTGAATTTTGGATGAGTAGGTTTGTTATTAAGTTTAATTAATATTGGCGACAATTCAACATTTACATAATATATTGCATTTTCATATTTTTATTGGTCAGGCAAAAAAATAGTTTATACCAAAATTTGTTTCATAACCTAACAATTTTGCATGCATTTTATTTTGCATATTTTTGTAGTCTTAGGGCATATTTCTAGTATTTTGTAAATTTTTAAGACATAAATTAACTCAACATATTGAAATTCTATGATAATTGTATAAGATTTATAAAAAATAAAAATAATAAAATATGCATGTTTTAGATATAAAATATTAATATGTTTCACTCATATAAGTTGTTATTTGTCATTCAATTATTAACCGGTAATCGCCAATCGGAATCGTACAACACATAATTTCACATAATATTCTTGTCAATATATTTTATAGTACCATAGTACGACTTTAATTTTAAGTTAGTCATCAATCGTTTATACACTTGCGGTGTGTTATATCAATCAATTTTAGTATTTTAAATACATTTTTTTCATATAACTGTGATCATTTTTAAGGTAATAACTACATAATATTTAATAAGTATTTAGCGCACATAATTGTGGGCCCTCGTTATTATAGTATTAAAGTAATAACTCATTAACTACTCGTCCAAAATTATATTTTTATACATTGAAGTAGGTACTTTAAAAAATATTCTGCTTCGGAATATGGAATTAAAAATGCATATTGTGGTCAATAAAAGTTTTTAAAAATGATAACGATAAAAAATAGTAAAAAATACAATTTTTTTTTAATATTATTTTGATACGACTTATAACTTTGTATCTATAAGAAATATTTTCAAAAGCATTAGTTTTCTGAAATAATAAGGGTTTTTCGTTAATTGGATCCCTCTATAGTATTTGCCCAAAATATATAGGCCTGGATGTGGGTCGCTTATTATTAATTTTCCCAGGCCTATCCAAAATTCCAATCCGTCCCTCTTATAACTGACAATAAAAATACCAATTTTCTATCTACATTTTTGTTTGATAACCTAATACCTATTGTATTATAACTTGTGTTTATTGATAACAGCACTTTTCTCTACTTTCCAGTAAACTATGGATATTTAATTATTTAAATCAATATGATATTAAAATAAGTAATGATTAATGACAAAAGCATCATTTAAAAAAAATAATTAATAAATATTTAATAACTAATTTCAATTATAAATTTTTAATAAAATTTAAACCGCTAAACAAAATTACTGCCTAAACTATATTTTCTTAAAAAAAAAAAAAATGGTTTTTAAAGTACCTACTATTTAGACGTGTCTGCGAATCGTGCACTCGTACCTATCATGCACATGCATCACCTGTGAAATTTGACAAGATATCTATAAATGTAATATCAATAATATTATGGTTATATTAAATATAAATATTTTTTTCCATTTTTATCTCTTTTATTAATTATTATTTTCTGCAACTACTCACAACAAGATATCTAACGATAATTTGTTTTTAAAATTTGGGGGTCAAACTCCTTATCCCCACCTGGTTTCACATTTATATATTTAGATTTTATACGACCTGTAAATAAGGTCAGACATGCCTATGGTACATAAATATGTATTTTATTGATATGTTATACTATTACCCGACTTCACCTATGAAAAAATGTACAACTATTGAAGTATAAAACAGATATGGCACTTGGTGTATTTTTGTTTAAGTATATACGAGTATATCGCTCACTGACAAGTTAGTATCAGTGTACGGTGTAGGTACCTTGCTTTGTAGACACCGAGAAAGCCTCATATTTATTTGTATTAATTAAATCTTATTTAAAGAACCATCATTTCCAAATCCGTTTTGAATCCTCAATATCAAAAATCGAGAAAATTTTCGCTGGAGTTCCCCAGGGTGAAATTCTTTCTTCCTTTCTTTTTAATATATATATATATATATACCTTGTTATGGACACGCACTTAGCGACTCCGCAACAAATAAAAATAACGAAACGAAATTATTTTGGCTTTAAATTGTATTCTTTATTTAATTGTAATAATGTTTTAATAAAATAAATGCTCTGAAATGGTCTGTAATGGTTATACGTTACTTAAAGACTGCCTGCTACGTATGCCAGTCCCCGCATACGAGCTGGTCGTCCGCTCAAAAAGGTTTATTCAGCAGATTCCTTAGACCAGTCGTATGGGAAGGGGAGTCTTA
>JACXSJ010001272.1:0-102778 GCA_014851325.1 Pentalonia nigronervosa | reverse complement strand
AATCGCTTGGACGTAAGTGACGACATGCGTTTAGCCATTAGCAACATTCATCCAAGAATTGAAAAACTGGTTAAAGAAATGCAGCCACAAAAATCACACTAAGTAAATTATTAGTAAAGTTTAATAATTATATATAATAGTACAGTAAAATAATAAAAATTAACATTTTTCGATAAATTTTGTGTATTCTTGTTAATGATCAAAAAAAAAAAAGGTCTTAGTTTGCGTAAAATTGAGGTGGTCCGCGACCTATAAAATATTGTCGAAGTGGTCCGTGGTGGTAAAAAGGTTGGGAAACACTGCACTATATCATATCTGGACAACACAACAAATACTTTGAAAAGTAATTTTTGAAAACTATGAGAAGACTCATCATGACCTCGAAATGGTTTACCACATTTAGCAAGGCACACAGTTACTTCTACAAGGCGTCACATGATTTTTCTATTATTCAAACGTTCATTTTCTAGTTTACTTATTTGCGGTGTGACACTTTCATTAATAACTTCAGTCATCACTTACTTGAACTTGACTAACCTCTGTATATACTTTCATATTGTTTTCCTGTTCAATGCAATCCTACAAATTAAATATAATTTACTTATGTCCAACACCAAAAATTAAAAATTTAAATTATCTTAATTTCTAACTAAATTATTTTACTTGCGATTATTTATTATATTAAGTAATTTTTTGAAATATTTATATTGTAATATATATATTTTTGAAACAATATAAATATAATATTTATATAATTTATATAAATATTTAGAATAAATAAAAATATAAATAATTAAATAATATACTATTAAGTTACTATAGGATCAGAGTTGTCAGCATCTTCATTTTGCAATTCATTTATAATAACATCTTGATATGTTGGAATATCAATATTTTTTTTAAATCCATCTGCTGATTTTTGAAATAAATTTTTAATATTATAGCAGGATTGAGCAGCATTTTGAAGTTTAATTTTTTTTAATTCACGAACTTTAACGGCTCCACCTTTTTGTTCTTTTGTTGTTTCATTTATCGAACTCGTGTTTGAAGTTTAAATTTATTTAAGAAAAATGATCACTATTAAATAGTAATATAACGTTGACACACACGAATACGCGGTTTCGCGGAGAACACAATCACGGTCGTCTGAATAATAATAACTAATAAATCATAATTCGAATATCACGCCACACTGAATGTATTTATGACATACCTAACCATGAATATATTTATAGTGAAAATGTCTTGGTCTGCAACAGCCAACAATACACGACAATAATAATTGTATAATGATACTTTATTATCGGTCATCAAATAGAAATTCGACATTCTGATTATTGCGGTTATTCAGTCGATTACTGAGTTATTTTTAGAACGTACCTAAGGTTTTCCAGCGGAAGCGGCCGACGCGCCAGCTAGCTATATAGTAGAGCTAATCTGCTATAACTATTACCACCTCCTGGCAACGACAATAACCAAAACATTGAACATATACATAGTATTATAGTATACATTTTATTTTTATATTTTGTTTAATAACATATTAACTGATAGCCTTGTCTACACTCTATCTTAAAAATAATTATTTAATGGTTCACATCAATTTTATTTACTTATTAATTATTATAATTTATATTAAATTATTAAATAATGAATTGCCCCGACTGGCCCCCATAGACCAATCAATCGGCCCAAAAAATGTGGCAAATGCAGCATATGAACCTTCTGCTGTACCCGTGCGCACGCCTATGAGTAAGTATATTGTATATCTACAGTGTTTGATTAACATTTCAGCTTTCAGCATATGGGTTACAACAATTTGGCATAACGAAAAAAAAGATCTTGAGGCTTACGTTTCCTGATAACATTTTTATGTAGCTTACAGCATTTATCACTATTTATTATATTTGCTTACGACGTTAAAGTAAATGAATAATATTAAAAATTATAATGATTAAATCGTATGTGGGGTTACGACAATTGGTTAACACAAGAATATTATATGAAATTTAATATTTCGTTGTAACCACATTTTCGATAAAAGTGAGAGTTACGACATTTGGCCTTTTGATCAACGAGTTATAAACCTACTTAAAACTATTATTTAAAAAAAAAATTGTATATATTTTATCTTCCATATAAGCATTTTATTTTTTAAATACTTAATTCAAAATGCTAAGGGGCAACCTTTGTGTCATGGGCATGGCTAACGGGGGTCTTTCACCCTTCCTAGCCGTTAGGTGATTGGTGAACGAAGCAAGCAAGGGGCAGATCCCCAAATTAGTTATTATATACTTTCCAAGAATATTGAATATTTTTAATGGAATGAGTACTGAATACTGATGTTCCCACGAGAACGATGTTACGACATGCAAGTGAGGAAAGCGTAATCGATACTATCAAAATTTGGTACTATTGTAAAATTAATATAAAAAAACCAAATTATATTAGATAAAAATCACATTTTTAAAAATACAAATAAATTACCAATTTCCAAGTACCATTGCTATTTGTTGGCCACCATTTCACAGAGACTCATCATCAAATCTATAACATATTCTGTTTGTTTATAGGTAGGTAACGACATACATACTAACATAAAGGACGTAGGTATTATATGGCAGAAATAATTATAATTACGGTGAATTGCGTTTTATAATATATTATACTCACGAGTCACGTGATGGTTCATCGGATATGTAATTAATACCTATTGCATAATAATAATATTTATACGCTCCCACGATAAACTCATCGGTTAATCATTTGTTAATAATAAATTGTTATATAATATGTGTATATTGTAAATTATTATATTATGCCTAAATAATTAAAGTATACTATTATAGTGTATTATACGTATTTATATTTTATATACATGAATATTGGCATAGAAGATACCATACGTAGTATTGCCGATACCTATATTAGATTTTGGCTTAGATATTATGGTGTACCCACAGATATACATAATATATGTTATACATATCTGTGGATAAGACACCTTATGTAGTTTTTTTTATCCTATTACTGTTGTACCTCTAGCGCCTATATAAATATTGTTTTCTCTGATCAAAAGTAATTACTGAAATCACGTGTTTACTGTCGATAAGGATTTACAATAGATATTTATCATTCGTGAAATGAGACAACTAGTAAACAATAACAACTTAAATTTAATATTATTTAAGTATTGAATACCATTATACCAATAAAAAGTAAATGGATACATACTTAAGAACTTAACAACACTGTCATTACCACATAAATATAACATTAGTCTACTAGTCTAATCGCGATTAAAATTGTAATTTAGTAACAATAATTGAATTATAATATACTTATTACTTATATTATACAATAATATTATGAAACATCAATGAATTCCTGTTATTTTGCTAATGTCGCACCCGCCAGATACCCATGTAACACGTATCTAACTATAAATAGTACAGCAACGGGACATTGACTGTCAGCGAGGTATGGGTGCGGGTTGAATAAATTATTGTGATAATGCAATATAAAACGTGACTGAATTGAGGCTTTACAAATGTCTGCAGTTAATACGTCGTACCTACACAGTGGCTTGCTTAGTTTTTGAAATGAGGTGGGGGACATAAATTTTTTTACTATTCTTTGACACGTAATAATATAGTGATAAATATACTTTCATTGCTTTATCATATATTTTAAATTATAAAAAAATCCAATGGGAATAAGATACCCCCGTAAGCACGCCTTTGTACCTACATGCTATAAAAGTTCAATGATAAGTATCAAAATATATGTATATTATTGTATATACTATTTTATTTATTTGTTTATTTAAATTATTTACGGGCATTGTGTCCAATTACAGCATATTATATTTAGAAAACTAAATATACAATAAGAAAAAGAAAAACATATTATATTCGTATAAACAAAAAGAAATAATTAAAATAAAATTATCTAAAATAATAATATAAAACGTTTTTATGAATATAAAAGAAGTAAAAATACATATATCATACAAATATGCTTAATAATAATAAAGTTGGTAATAAATTATAATTTTAATTCTAATTGTTTAGGTAAAAATTGAGAAGGAAGCGTCGGAGTTTGCAAATGATTACAACACACCAAAGGTTTGAGTCATAGAGCGCAGAAGATGGAGGAATATTGAATGCATATGTTTGGCGTGTCCTACGAGAAGAGACTTTGAATAATATAGATGAAAGAAGGATAAGAGAATCAATATCCCCGGATAAAAGCTTAGATAAAAACTTTAGATTGGCATGGTGTCTCCTGTCAGCTAATGAGACAAGGCCAAGGTTTTTTAGGATGGGTGTGTAATTGTGGGGAGGGCACAATTAATTATAAAACTGTGACTAACGAATTTTAAAAATGTACGTTGAACACTCTATAATAAGGAAAAGTGTGTTGCTGCTGAGGGGTCCCAAAAAGTAGATCCGTATTCAAGGGTTTGTCTAACAAAAGCACAGTAAAGAACTTTTAGAGGAGAGGTAAATTCAAATTCGGTAGAGATACGCTTAATGAATCCAAGGGTCTTGAGAACTTTACAACAAATAATCTTGATATGCATACGTGGATTCAAGGTGGGAGTAAATACAAATCCCAAGTAGGTAACAGACTTATCAAAGAGGGAGATGGTTGTTCCATCAATACTATAACCATAGCAGATAGGACCATTAGGACCTATACGATGGGTGAAAGTCATAGAATGACATTTTTAAATATTAAAAAATAAGCCAAGTTTCTATGCCTATAAAGTAGGACTGTCTAAATCGCTTTAAAGTTTAAAATAAACCAATAATTTAATGTATTTATACGGAAAAATAGTTTCATATCATCTACGAAAGACAAAAGATTAGCGTGCTGCAGTATACAATTTGCATTATTAACAAAAATAGAAAAAAAATAGTGGGGAAAAGTGTTCTCCTTGAGAAACACTAAAGGTGACTATAAAATAGTCTGATATAACACTATGAATTTACCCCTATTGCTTCCTATTGCGGATAAACGAGCTAAACCATGACAGAAGTGATCCACAAAATCATGATTCACGTAAAACATGAATAAGAGCATAGTGGTCAATGCGATCAAAAGTTTTGGCAAAATCTGTGTAAATTACATCAACTTAAGAGTGGGATGCGAAAGCATTGAAGACGAAGTTACAGTTGAACGATGAGGGCGGAAACCATGTTGCTCTTCCATAAGGATAGGATTAATTAAAGATTGAATTTTTCCTAGAACAATAAACTCAAGTATTTTACAAATATGCGAAAGAATAGAGATTGGTCTATAATTTGAGATGCAAGAAGCGTCATCTGATTTCAAAATAAGAATGATGGAGCAGATTTTCCAAAGGTCAGGGAAGGTTCCCTCGTCAAGCGAGCGTTTGAAAAGAAACCATAAAAAAAATAACACATGCCTTAGGTGGTTATAAAGGGAGATACCAAATATACCATCAGGTCCAGCAGATATAATATTTTTTAGTGGGGATAAGCTAGTGCACATAGTGTACGTTAAAAGAGCAGTTGCTAGGAAGATCAAAGTTAGGAATATCGATATTGTGTACCTCAGAATTATTCATTGGTGGAAAGTAAGTTAAATTAAAAGATGAACTGAAGAGATTTGCTGTATGTTGCTTATTTTTATCAGTGATGCCATTGTATATCACAGATTTAGATATTAATTTACTAGAAACGGTGATTTCTTACAAATTTCTAAAAATTGTTAGGATCATTGTGAAGCGAAGATTCTGATGCATGAATGAATTGTCTATATCATTTTTTTGACTCATATTTGTAGTGAGTTCGAAGGAGAGAGAATTCTTTATAGTGTGCAGGGTTACCAATAGATTTAAAAAGTGAATGTGCTTTTTTTACAAAACACGAAATCCTTTAGTGATTTAATAACCTAAGAAGGAAAACTGGATGCTTGGAGACATGACTTTGGTACAAATTTTAAAATAGTTAAGTCGGAGGCATCAAAAAATGTGTTTATTGCGGAATTGAGATCAAGATGAAAAAAGTAATTAACGTTTAGTAATACGTCTATAGTGTTTAAAACGTATCTTTATTCTTTATCTTATCTAGGGTCAAGATCAGTGGTCTTCAACCGGTGAGTCGCAACCCAATTTTGGGTCGCGTAAGCTTTAAAAATGGGTCACAACAAGTCAAAAGTTTTTTTTTATCACATTTATATTACCAATCATAAAAATAAAATACTACATGGATCAAAACTTGTATTTATTTAGTTATAATTATAACAGTACATTTACAATAGTATATTTAGCTATTTAGTATTTTTTTCCTGATGTGGGTCGCGAACATTTTTTTAAAAAAAAATATGGGTCACGAGTCAAAAAGGTTGAAGACCATTGGTCTTCATGACTAGATGAATTATAAAATAAAGGTATCTCATATCTGACTGTTATAGTAAGTAATAAATTATAATATATACCTATCTGGATATCTGAATAAGGTTATTCTTGAATGATTTCTCATTTTGAATAATTTATGATTGCGTTTAATTGTAATGTTTTTAGTGAATTATTAAATAAAATAAAATCTAATACACAGCTCCTGAAAATAAATGTGACTAAGTATTTTTATTTTTGTTATATACACTTTAGACAGATTATTGTGCAATTATTGTAAGTTCCTAATCCAATAGAAACAAGTAAAAGTTATACACCCGAATCGAGTGTTGTACCTAGGTCCTAGATTAATTACCACAAGTCTATTTTGCATAAGATTACATATTTCAGGGTTTTTGGTTTAATGGTAATTAAAGGACGTCATTTCAGAATTTTTATGCGGAATAAAAAACATTTTTCAATAGCCAACCTAAAAAAAAATTTTTTTTGTAATAATATGTGTTAGATAAGCGTCTATATAACGCATATATTATAATATAATCAATTTCAATCACAAATCTATAAAATATAAAGACTAATGAACATCTATCATCTACGAGATACAAATGCATTGTGTGAAACTATGTAAGCATTGTTTTCCCATCAGCTACATCGTTTATTGACTGTTGTAAATCAAACATTACAATAATATAGCATATATGTATGTACGCAGTAATGAACTTAATACACCTACTGAAGGTTATAGTGGTGGTACTTTGGCGGCCGTTGACCACATAAAATTCATAATATACAAAAGAACTATAATATATACGTATATATTACGTATATCTATCTAAACATTTACTGGATACAAATCTCTCACTATTTAAATTTTTATTATTATTAAAATATGTTAATGTATTTATATTTGCATGAACAATGTTTATGTAGGTAATTTGCGTTATTTAAAAAAAAGGAATTTTGAATAGGTATTAGATACGTATAAAATATATACATCATAATTATAGCCTAGGTGATGTAGTTTAATACGCATAACGCACGGTATTATAATCATTTACTCGTGTATATAAAGTTTAATAAACAGATAAAATGTAAAAAACAAAATACAAAAATACCGTATTTTTACATCGCTAGTGTTAGGTAGATACCGCTGAGCGCCGGTCCGGTCTTCTACTCAATTAAAGGGTAGTTATAGTGACAGAATAGAATACAATATCGTTATCACGGAAAAAAATACAAATTGCGCACTAATAATGAAAATAATAATACTCTAATAGGCAGTTATAATTGAGAGTAGACGCAGGCACAATTGCCCACTACAACTTATAAAATCCAGCGGATATATATATATTCATGTTATAATATGCAAATTTTAATTAAATTTATCTGCATATTAATAAAAAATACTCAAGTACTATTTTCCTTTAAAAAGAATAAAATAAAATTTATATATTTAAATTAATCAGCTTACCTGTTTACCTCGAAATTAATGTGGTACTGCATTTTTGATGGAGTTATTACTTATCAGTAAGTACTATAGTCTGGTCTCGGATACAATACAAACGTTTTAATTTTAAGTTCAGTTCAAGTTTGCATAATAATGCATCAAAACTTTTAATAGACTATTATAGACGTTTGGAAATAATTAAAGTGATTATTTCCTTCCCAGAACATAGAAATCTAGGTAGAAAACTCAACTTTTAAAGACTTTAGGAATTTGGTCAACCAAAGTTGAAAGTGTGTGAGCCCGCAGTACTTTTACACAATTTCCTTTAGCAATTTGTTTTTTTATATATACTCCTAATAGTAGGTATCCGGTAAAAAGTGTAAGTCAAGATTTTCTTTGATTATTCACATATTTACTTTTAAATAATAAGTGATGTTCGCCGATAATGAAGAAAAATAATATACAATATTTTATGATTTAAATACTATTATTTTAGTACTAAACATATAATTAAATAAAATGAATACCTACCTATACTCAGTCCAGTAAGAGAATACGCCAATTTGGCGCATTCCCACGCGACACATCGAGACCAGTTCCACTATTTATGGTAGAACGTCACGTGGGTATATGCAAAAAAACCAATTTTCGTCGGGCCGCGGCATGTTTTTTACTGAACAAAGTAGTGAGCATAGATGAGAATCAATGAGAAGGTTCATGGTTGGATATTCGGAAGACGTCAAATGTATGATTTGGTAAAGTAATTAATCAGGTGTAAGGTTTTATAAAAAACAAAAAAAAAATCACAACATTCAACAATTAGCCTGTGCAACGCGCGTCAAAAAATCTTCGAGACATGAAAAATAAAAGTTGTCTTTTTAGCGGCCTCTAAACGAATCGACGCGTTTGGCAACTTACTGTTTGCTGTCCTTTAATCGTTTTTATAATATTGTAGTAGTCGTGTCGTATATTTGGCAAACGTTTGCCGTCACCGATACGTCACACTCGAAAAGATGTCAGTGCGGCTTCGAAAACCCAACGAGTTCAAGTTCAACAATTTGCCATTGAGAGTTTTTTCTGCATTTCCTACACCACGCTGTCATAGTATGTGACTTTTTTATTTTCAATATATACGAGGATTTTGAGTTTTACGTTTCGCTCAATATTCCAAAGCTGTTTCAGTTGTATGGATGGGGGAGGGGTGCGCCTTGTCCGCACAATGGAAATAGAACGCTGCCCGACTAACAGAAACTATCAGTGCCTCGTGAGGAGTTATTACGTCATCGACTTAATAATATCATTGTCGTGTTACACAATAGTATAGTGTTCAAGTATCGATTGGGCGGTATTTTTATGTAACGCTCATATTTTTCGTCAGATAATCGGAAGAATTTATAATTTGATGTAGGTCTTTCGTATTTCACGTGACTGCTGTACGATTTTGAGCATTGTATTGAGAGGGGTGGGTGGTAGGAGAGTGATCACTAAAAGTAACTGCCATGTGAGTTAGAATGTATATTACATCTAGTAATATTTATTAGCTGTACACTACCTATCATATGTGCAAGGAATGTATGTAAGGATAACCTTATTTTCAATAATCAATTTTCATAATACATTCAAGTATTTCTATGTATATATATATATATTTGTTTATATTTTGGAAACAAATTTCTACACGTTCGCAAAAATACTTAAAATTCAAAAAAAAAAATTCAATGCACAATAATAGTCAGGGGGAAATGTATGCGCATCGATAATTTATTATAATAAGTTATTATATTATACAAGTATAATCAAAATGTAATTAGCTAATATTTATTATATAATCATAACTGGTATGCTTTTTGGCATGTTAGTAAACGCGTTGCAATTCCAAAGTATGATTATAGATAGAATCATCTACTTCATCATTTTTTGGAACTAATCGTAAGTTTAAAATTTATATTATTTTGCGATTGAAAGCACTTTTATAAAATATTTGGAAATAAACAAAATAGTATTAAAGTATAAAATGAGTTTAGTTGTATATCAATATCAATTTGATTTGAATATTATTTTTTAGAAGACATTGGTTATTAGAAATGCATTATTGTTTATTTGACATTAAATGGTTTTATTTTATAACAAAAAAAAAATTGATTATTATTATTATTATTATAGTACGTTACTTTAATAATGTATTACTAAACTCCCTATTATATAGGATGTCAAGCAAAAGTTGAAGAAATTTTTGGGAAAAGCAAATTAAATTTACTTACGTTTAACAATTTGATTAAATCTTATTTTAAACACGCTAATTATTTTGCACTATACTAGATGAAAGGTTATCAGATCTTTTATCGCTACAGCAATACATATTCAATTGTTAGTGTTCATGGGTTTTCTAAGTGTTTTTGGTGATTATTATATTTGTGCTATGCATAAAATGGTTATTAGTTTAAGTTTGGTACGACCGAGATATAGGGGATGTGTTCATTGGATACAACAAGTAGACTTATGTCCATTCTTCATCTTCAGTTTAGATTTCGGACGATACTTTTCTAGAAATGCCAGTTGTTTAGAATTTATAGCGCCTCTTCGTTTCCTAAAAAAATGTTTTATTTTAGAAATCAGCACATTTACAGGTAATATTTTGCTTTGTTATGTTTGGTACACACTCTCTAATTAATTGAACGGCATCTTCATACTTCAGCCCAAGTTCTATCAATGCTAGAGCAACTAAGACAGGTGCACGACCCAAACCAGCCACACAATGCACAGCAACACAGCTACCCTCGTCTGAACGAAACTGATTTCGTAATAATTCAAACCATTCTTCAATCAACTAACAAAACAAAAATAAAGTATAATGAAAAATGTACCACTTTTAATGTACAAAATAATACTTAACTAAGTGATTTATGGTATTTACCTCGTTTGCAGGGGATGTACCATCATCGTATGCCAAATCGGTCACCACAATACCTTCTGCTTTCAATTCATCTACTTTGTATGTTGGTTCGCAAACACGCACAACATGTTTAACATTATGCCTCTTTAATTCCTAAAATTACAAAAATAAAAATGCAGTTTAATTTATTTTAATATAACTAAATTTTAAATTCAAAATATTTGTATTACTTACAGCTACATAATTGTGAATTATCTGATCATTAGGTCTGTCGGTGATTAGAAATCTCATGCCCTTATAATCAATCTCGCAGGGTGGTGGTCTTATGTCTTTTTGACGCATTATAGTTTCGTTGCTCATTGAGTTAATTTATATATAATATATAACAAGAAAATCAAATTATATAAGGATGAACTATTATTAAGATGATGTCTGTGTCCAAACTGAAAACTGAAGACAAAAAACAATTAAGTCTTTAGTCCATTAATTAACAGCAGCGTTTTTGTTCTTATGACCAACAAATTATACTAAATTATCGAGGAAAACGATTAAACAATAAGGACAGATTAGGATCAATGCGTGTTCAACGTGCAAGCATAATATTCAAATAAAATGATTTAGTATGTATTCACGTCCAATTTATTGTGTTGTGCCTGGCAATATTCACTGCTGTCTAACGACAAATCCATGAAACCAAAGGCTGCTACAGATTTAACAACCTGTAAACAAAATGTATTGACCAGATAAGAATGATAAATCATAGGTTTTATGTTGACAAGTGCTTATCTTGAGCTATTATTGATATACCTCATGACTCAAAGACTAAATTGTAATTATTCTTCAAAGGAATTTAATAGGTAGATATATTTTTAATTTTTTTTTTTAAACTTATTTAAAAATTGTGTAGATACCTACAATTATATTTTATTTCACTATATGGAGACATTGTTATATTATTCAATATAGTTTGTTACAATCAATTAAATGCATTGAACATTGGAACAAAAATCATTTTATTAAGTGGATCATAACCATTAAATGTAATATTTAACTGGTCTATCCGCTCAAACGTCCTTTGACTAAGTGTCTAGTTAAAACCATTAATCTTTTTTTTTATTAACTCTATGTACTAACTCTAAATAAATTATATTATACGAAATTACAGCTGGATAAATTCAACAGTTATAAGATTTAGTATGTATTGCATAATGAGTAAGTTGTAACAAAATAATAATTAAAGCAACTGAAAAATATATTATCTTGTTTATTCAAGTCATAACTAATATTATTTTAATAGTTAATCACTTTGCACATTAGACATTACAATTTATGATATTTTAATAATTTATGATTAGGTACCTATGTTATGTATGAAAATACTTTTATTTAAAATTATACAAATGCAGGGCTGTATTTAGAAACTTGTCACCCTGAAGCAATAAAAAAAAAAACACCTTATTAAACTAAATAAAATAAATAATGAAAATATAAAAAAATTAACCGCTATATACTTAAATACAGCCCTGTATAAATGTAATGGAAATAAAACAATTATTATATAAATATCAAATTATTAGCTAATATTAAAAAATAATATTTTCTATTAAGTAGGTACCTATTTTGACTATTAATCTGTAATTATTATTTATGAATTTTAATATTTTTATGTGAATATTTAATCACAAAGATATCAATACATTTGGGTTAAACATTTTTTTTTTAGAATGTATATAAATTGTAAGTACCTAAAAGTATAAAAAAAAAACAACTCATCAAAAAAATGTAGTATTTATGCATTAACTAATCCACAATTAAATGCAATAAAAATAAATGAAAATCCTAAGGGAAAATGAAAATTGTTATTAAGAACTTTTTCAATTAGATTATACAATTGACTTAAGTTTAAAATTTAAAAATAACTATCATTTAGTTTTAAAATGAGTTGTTGTTTTCATATTGTTTTGATATATACAATTTAAAATGCCTATGGCTTCCTTGGATTATGGCAACAAAATCATGATGGCGTAAAGGGCATCATTATAATATTCATAAATAGTTTACAAAATGCATATAAATAAATTTTAAGTTAACTACCCAGTACCTATTTTTTAACAAGATCAATTTTTTTGTAAAGAACACGCAAAAAGATTCTTTTATTAGGTACTTTTAAATTTAGTTTTTAGTATCAATACACATTCTTAACTAGATAACAATAGACACTTAATTTGAGTATCACAAATACAATTGGTACTGAATATTTTAATATTACTATCATTGACCTTAAACACCAATTCAAATCTATTTCTAGATCAATTTTAAATATCAAATGACAGATATGAGTGTATAATAATTACATTTAAGATAAACTAAAATATCTAAGTTTAGTATTAAATTTAAGTTTATACTTAAATTTAGTATTAGTCTTATAAGAAAATAATTTTTCTAGAAGTAAACAAAAAGATTGGTATGTGATTTTATGATGAACATTAATTTTTTTAAGATAACTGATTTAAATACCTAATATTGATAAGGTAGGTACTACAAAAATGTGATTTAAGAAATATACTGATGTATCAGATTAATTTTTAGACTTCAGATTTCACTTTAAAAACATCAGACAACCAAAAATAATTACCTACATGATTAAACTACAACCTACTTTTACTAGTTAAGTACTCTCTATTTGTATTATAACAAATCCAGGTAAGAAAGTTAATTAAAGTATTAACTAATTTAGTTTTTATAAAAGTTAGCTGTATGCTCATATACAAACGGGACACATACTGACATACCAATACCTAATCAATAAGTACTATATTAACTGTGTTAAATATATAAAGTACCTTCTATTATTTTATCAACATAATAAGTGTTCAGAATGTATCAGCTTTCTATTTCTATACTACAACTATAGTTAGTGCAGAAAAAAAATATTTATGTGAATATACTTAGTTTCTATAAATATTTTACAAACTATTTTGATATAATGGTAGAGGTGTCTTGGGATAACAAACAACATAAAGATACAACATATTTTTCATTAACTTTTTTCACTGTCAACTACTGGTAATCTCTTATATGGCTGGTATGCCTATTAATTTAATTTGTATTGTTCTAGATAGGAAATTTGCTAAAATATGGTATTATACAAGAATTAAGAAATCATGAAGCACAAAAATAACTGAAAAAGTCATTTTAAAACATTCCTCAGTTAAATTGTTAGAAAATGAACAATTTCTTCTAAATTGACACTGGGCATTACAAGAAAAACAATAAGAAATTGTCAGAAGAATATGCTTATCAGTAGAACTCGAGATCAGATGCAACCACACTTTAGGCACGTATGATACAACAACAATTGTAACAAATAGGTATAACAATCGCAGGCTATATATTATATACTTGCCGACAATATTATGGACTATGGTATATGATAAAATATGTTGTTTGTTGATCGGACGTCGATGTACGTGGAATGGCCCCTAGGAAAATTCAAAATTGAACGACGATAATATTATATTATTGTAAAGATACTACTATTGTGTGCTGGCAGATTTCGCCATCAAGACTGAGACAGTAAGCAGTGGTTGACGGCCACTACAACAATTGCAGGCCACTTCGATCCTCCTTACTCACCCCCTCCCCACCAATACAACTAATGCTACAACGGCCGTCATCATTGTCCGACCGCCCCTCAAGATCGTCGATGGCCGAGCGTACCTCTATTTATGGCTAAACGCCGTTGCGAGAGCGTTACGCGTGAAACAACCGACCTGACGCGACTCGTGAACAATTTCTGTTGCCCGTGCAAACATCGTGTAGTCGTGTCTGCCTGTCTAGCCTACCTACCTGAAATAACGATCGTAGCCTGGGCTGCGGACGACCTAATAAGTCATGTCAATGATACGACGTCAAAGCGAGCCAGACGATTCGCGCGGACTTCGTAGGATAGCAGAAAGCCGTGCGCACTTACCTGCAGTGCTCGATGAATGACCATGGAAGTAGACGTCGTTAAATCAACGGAAAAACTGCCAAAAACTGTACACATACCAGTACGAACGAATTTCCCGTTACCAGTCCGGGGTTTTAAATAACATCGCCAAAGTGCCAAACGTACGGAATCGAGAATTCGGGAGTGATGACTACTGCTGCTACTGCTGCTGCTGCTGCTGCAGTGCTGCTCCGGCTGCCAGGCGGCGGCGGCGGCGGCGTCGAACAGCCCGTTACCGCGACGAGTGGGGACGATATGACTGATGTACGGGCGGGCGGGGTCGGGCAGGGTGTGCGTGTCGGACGTTGGCGGCGCTCCCCCACCTAACGATTTTACGGTCTCCGCAGCCGCCGTCGTGCCGCGCTTTGCTACTGCCGCCGTCACCGTAGCTGACGTCATGACCCAGCGACTCGGCAGTCGGTCGTATACGGTTTATCGTGCTGGAATGGGAAATGCGAACGATAATGATTCGTCATTCGTCGTTTGACGGGCGTTGACGATAATTTAGAATATAATAATTATTTGACCCCATCAGAGTTACGTATTTCGTTGAGTAAGAAAACACGAAACGTGGGTCTTTTACACTGCTGTAACGTCTGCAAAGCGAACAAAATCGTATATCGTAAGTGGGGGAAATTGACCGTTTCAAACGAGCGAATGATGCAAATCAATATTTGCGTTTTAATAGACGACTAGACAGTACTAACTACTAGAATAGTGAGTTGAGTAGTTGACTCTCACAAATTACAATTTACAATGCATTAATACAATATTCGTTCTCCAGTACCGCCAACAGAGGACGTAGCAGTTGACGTGTCTGTGACGGAAATGGATTGACGTCGTCCTTGGTAGGCAAGGGTGGCTGACCCTGACAAAGTAGTGTGTAGACTATCCGTCGAATTAACTCTATTCAACCACCCACCCGCCTACCAATCGACCCACTTGCGCCGAACACGGGGTCGTCGACGCTGCGGCCAACGATCGTAGTCATTAGTCAACCGACGCGACCTATACACTATACAGCTGTATTACAGCGGCATAGTGGGTCCTTGGTCGTGACTCGCGATCGGATGTGTACAACGGTACTATAATAATATTATAAGCGTAACTAGACTTTAAAGTTAGAGGGAGCTTCAGTCCAAGCATAATTAAAAAAAGTAAAAATGTGAGGCTCTTTAAATATAAATCGTAACTCTTTATTTTCATATAATAACAGTAGTCAGTAAGTGTAAAATATACACAATAACTTATTATTGTTTATATATACATACGACATACCTATACACTAAATTCAACAGCTGTTGAGGTGTATGTGTTATGTACAAGTGTATATAATATAAAGTGACCGTTTAAATTACCGTAGTAAGGTGGCCTATATAAAATATAATGTAATAGTCTATAATGGGACTATTGAGCAGTGGCTTATTTATGGAGATGGATTCTCCTCATATTTTTATTTTTTGTAATTTCCTATTAATTTATAGGTGAGTATTTTTAAAATACAGAAGAAACACTGTAGTCAGACGCAAATCTAGAAATGAAAAAGGAGAGGAGCTAGACGAAAAAATTAACTTCAAGTACATAAAAACATAAGCATTAAGTTTAAGTTTTTATAGTGAATAAAAATTTATCATACATGCATATTATAAAATAATACTAATAACAAAATTATCTTTTATTGCATATAATATTTTATAATTAATTTTAAAAAAAATAGGGAAATTCATTCAATGCATTTGCAACTTTTTTTAGAATATCTTATACGATACTTTTCAAATACTCCATATTTTAGCAAAATTTTTGGTAATTTTTTTTAAGACATTTTCTACCTATTTTTCGTATTATGACTAAAAAAGTTGATTTTAATGAAATATAAATATACCTAGTACTACGTAATATAAACCATTTTCATTTTAAACTATATAACATCAGGTAATCTAGTTTTAAATTAGACGAGGCTGAAATTTATGTTTATATCACATCAACCTATTAGCTGATTCATAGGCATGCGCAAAGATTTAGATCAAGTGCAACAAACATCGACTCTAGCCCATTATTTTTTTCTTAACGGCCCACAAATAATTTTTTCTATTTTTTATATTATTATAAATATATGCAATATAACCCCTCAAATCAATTATTTTGATTAGGTGGTTTAAAGGTCAATTTAACTAGAAATACATAATATTATAATATTATAAAACATAAACAACGATTATGATGGACTAAACGCTATTATCACTACTTTAATATTTTTAAAAAAATAACAATTAGATTCAGTATAGCAGATTTTATCAAACAAGATCGTAAACGGTTGATATCAAAAAAAGTAGATTCGAATGCAACAAATCAATCAGAATTTCATTGAAATAATTTTATAGGAAAGCATTTAAACAAGTATTGGACACACTGATAAATTTCTCAAATGAACATTTAAAAAGTTCTATTGAACCTTTATTTAATATTTTTAAAATATCTTTTGAAAAAAATACTTGTTTATTAAAAAAATGTCTCGGACACAGTAAAATTATTTCCTGGAATGACAAATAGTGCAAAAATTTACGATATTGATGCATACAAGAAGAAACAGAAATTCTATTAAATCAATGTGATGAAAAAAATTTAATCAGCATTATTGAAAAATCTTAGTCATCAAAATCAATTCTTGGTGTAATCGAGTTTGTCGTTTAGCAGTAACAGCTCATTACTGCATTTGATGAAAGAATGTTTATCAAATTAATAGAATATTAACTAAGATCCAAAATGAACGATTAACGATTTAATGTACTGATTATTTTAAGTTGTGAAAATGATATAACTGCAGATAGTTTGGATATCAATGAGCTTGTACACAAATGAGCAACTCTGAATCACCGTAAAGTTCAATTGAGAAGAAAAAATTTTTAATTAAACAAATTATTTTTTGAATGTAAGCAAAAAAAAAGTAATGCAATTACAGTAATAGTTTTTAAATTTTGTATAATATAGTTTTATAACAATTAAATAAAAGTGATTATAATTAAAACTACTATTCTTGTTAACAAAAATTGAGCATTTTAAATTCTAATCGGCAATTTTAATTACTACACCTCCAAATGATTTTTTTAAGATCGTCCCTGCTGGCCTACTAAAGATTCAAATGAATGTACCTGCCGAATATAATAGTGTAATATGTAGTATGTAGATAGTACTCATAGCAAATTACCTATATTTACTACAGTTCACAGCCTGTAGAACTAAATAATATTTGTGAATAACTTTTGAGACCAAATTTAGGCGTGTAATATTGAATATTTACTTTGTAGATATTTGATGTATTATGTTAATATAAATATTATGATATTTATATTCAAACAGTAATGAGTAATGACTTATAATACTATGGTTTTGTTGAATGAAAATTATGTACAAATTATGTTATTGGCCATATTGTATCAAGTATCAGCTCACAAGTATGTACGATGTACCTATGTACAAACTAAAAATATTATGAAACGGATATCTACTACAGTTTACAATTATTAAAGTATAGGTAAAAGGTTATGAATAATTTTTATAAGCAATCTTGAGTTATATTAAAATCGTATTCAGTACGTGTTTATTTACCGGCCGTTCTGCACGTGTGTCGCGAGTTCATTTTTATCAAGCTTTCGATAACAACACCGTAATTACACAGTCGAACAAGTAATACTAAATATAATACTTGATCTAAAAACAATCTCACAATGAACAAAAACATCTTGGCAGATCAAACGCCAAAATCCAACTTCGCACAATTAAAATCCCACCACCACAAACACAAAAAAACCAATAATTCCAACAACACAACAAACACGCACATACCAAAAATCTAAATAAATTAAAAACATCACCAACACACTGCCAATCTAAATCTCGCACAACAACAGCTGGCAATAACAATGCCGTGATCCGCATTTCACCCACCACCCATCACCAGTAACTACACCATCAACGATTACACTACTACCGCCGATAAAAATACCTCAAAATTCGTTAATTACACCACCTCCAAACTATACGATAACATTACCAAAATAAATCAAACGCAATACAGCATGGATACAAACACTAAAACATTTTTACCTTTACTGTAATCACAGCAAATGATAAGCCACCGTCAAGAGAACAAGCGTTAGTACTCAACACAATTGATGGTATACCACAAAAAGAGTACATTATGGCCATGGGTAAAATAGTATCAACCAAAAATATACTATTCGGTTTCAAAATATCAATCATTTCTGTATTTTCTTATCAAACAAAATAACACTAGATAACCTAATAGAAACACATTAATCTATTTTTATTAACGAACAGGAAATTCAGATTCGTAAACTTATAAATCCAACAAAAGGATAGTAATATCCAACGTGTGCCTATTTATTTCGAACTAAGTAATTTTCGAACATTTAATAAAATCCAATATAACCCCGATATCCCAATTAAGTTATCTTAAAGCTGGAATCACCAATGAAGGTTACGAGCACATATTAAGTTTTCGTAGACAAATGTTTATAAAGCATTAAGACGCACCTAAAATTCCATGGTCGTTATTAATAAGCGATAATGATTCACAATACAGAATCTTCTTCACAGATAACCAAATAACATGCTTCAATTGCCGGTCACATCTCTTTAACTTGCAAAAAAATGCACACAAATAAAATAGAAAACACAACAATTATCAAACACAGAAAATAAAATAAACACACTCAGTCCCATAGAAAATATATAGATTGATCTTATTAAAAATGGCCAACGAACTTTTCTGCTGGTACAATATCAAGAGAAAAAATCATAAACCTGAACAACAACACACCGAACCTAGCATTAAAATGCCAAGTCTCACTATATAACAATATCCTCAGCGAACACTACAAGTCCAATAAACAAAATACCCCATTTCCTAATAAACCAAAATACATACAAACAACAAAAAAATTCCAAAAATAACTAATTCGCCCGAAGAAACTTTAATAAATCAAGAAAACACACAAAATATACCAATAAAAATCAATATAAAATTATTATATTGATTACTATATTAAATAATAATATTGATTACAATATTATTATATTGATTATATTGATGTACTTTATATTTATAAAATACATCAACACAACGCTCCCGCTCAAGTTCACAAAAACGTTTTTCCAACAACCTCAACAAACACCTCGAACCAATTAAACACATATTTTAAAAATAAAAAACACCTCAATATTAATTTTTCGCAACTAAAGCACATGATAGAAAATATTTCTACTCAAGAAACTCCACTCGAAACCATCTATGACACGGAATAATAGAAAATGACATTCTTAAAATATTAGAAATAATTAGACCATTTCTCAATACATCTCAAGCAAAAAATAACATTACTCGTATATCAAATAAACTATTTAAAGCAATATAAATGGAACTTGAACTAAATCAGACACCATAGAAACAACACCAACTACCAAACTAACGATCCATATATAAAAAAAACCATTAATCTCATCATGACAGACACGAACCTAAATATTATCCAATGGAACCTTGACGGATTCTTTTAAAAAATAAAAAACTTGAATTTCAAATACAAGAATATAATCCTGAAATAATATGCCTCAAAGAATTAAACTTTAAAGAAAACTATATAGCCCCCTTTAATAATTACAATGGATACATCAAAAACCGTTTAGTATTTGATAAAGCCAGTGGAGGGGTAGCAACTTATTTAAAATCCTATATCCCAAATAAAATCATAAATATCCAAAGCGAAATAGAAGTTATAGCTGTTCAAATTAAACTAAAAGAAAAACTTACAATATATAACATAATACTTCCCAAACAAAAAAAAATTGACTCAACCGACATCTAGCATATCATACATCAACTTCTCACACCATTTATAATTCTTGGCGACTTCAACGCACACAGCCTATCATGGGGTTCTGACAACACAGACCCCAAAGGTAAAGTAATTGAAAAACTGCTGGAAAAGGATAATATAGTGGAACTCAACGATTCAACACCCACCCACATAAACACAGCAAATGGAAACCTCTCCTACATAGATCTAACCCTCTGTCCCTCTTCTCTAGCACATAGATTACAATGGAAAGTTCTAACCCACCTATTAATCAATGCAACTCACAAATCTAACGGATGCCATACAAAGCAAAACACTAAACCAAGAGTACCCTGGTGGAATAACGAGATCAAAACAGTCATTAAAAAAAAGCTCTCAACACAAACAAAAAAAAAAAACAAAACAATCGAAAATTTCATACTACTCAAAAAACTGAAAGCCTAATCATAATTTTTAATCAAAAACAATAAAAAAGAATCATGGAAAAAATTCACCGATTCTATAAACAACAAAATCAACTCATCAGAATTTTGGACCAAAATCAGATCACTCAAAGGACTCAAGTGAGATCAAGAAATACATATATCAGATAAACACAGCACAACTTCGTCTCCAGAAAACACTGCTTACAAAATTGGCTCCTTTTTCGATGAAAATTTTAACAACTCGACATTTAAACAAGAATTCATAAACAAAATACAAATTCCATCAGAAAATACACTCATACAATTTAACACTAATTCCATTGATTCTAACCAAATTAGTTTGAATGCATCAATAACCTTAAAAAAAATGGATATCGCTCTCAATAAAAGCAAAAGCAAGGACTGTGGCCTCGATGAAATACCCTGCTGCTTCTTAGAAAACCTTGGAATTACGGCCAAAAACCACCTACTAAACTTTTACAGTAGATTATGAAGAACATGAAGAATACCAAATGGATGGAAAAAAGGTATCATAATATCAATTATTAAACCAAATAAAAACAAACACTCCGTCGATAAATACCGACCAATCACCCTTCTAAATACCATGACAAAAACATTGGAAAAAATAATAAATACTAAACTAGTTTGGTATCCAGAAATAAACAAAATTCTATCAATTGAACAAAGCTGTTTTCGACGAGCAAGATCCACAATAGATAACCTTTACATAATAAAATCAGAAATTAACAAAGCCCTCGAAAACAAACAAATACTGGGAATGATTAGTCTCGACATAACTAAAGCATAGGATTCCGTATGGAGACACAGAATACTCCAAAAACTTAGCAAAATACTTACAAATGGAAATAGTACAATTACATAAAAGACTTCCTAATTGATAGAAAATTTCTAGTCAAAGTTTCAAACTGCCTTTTTAACAACTTCGTCCAAGAAAATGGAATTCCCAAGGATCGTCTCTAGCTGTTACAATCTCCCTACTATCAATAAATGACATTTTTAAAACCTAGAAACTCCAGTAACTGTAAACATATTTGCAGATGATCTCAACATACTATGCAGAAGTAACTATCTAAACATAGTACAACTTTTATTACAAAATAACGCAAATAATATAACAGACTGGTTAAACAAAACAAGCTTTAACATTTCCACGCAAAAATCAAAAAGCATTATATTCACAAAAAAAAAAGAAAAAAAAAGAAACTCCAGATAAAAATAGATAACAACAATATACCAAGCCAAAATAAAATGAAAAATCTTGGAGTAATATGTGACTCCAAATTAAACTGGATTTCACATTTAAAACATGTAAAAAATTCAATTACAATAAACTCAACAACATAAAAATCATCTCTCATACATCATGGGGCCGTGAAACTTTTACACTATTAAAAATTTACAGAGCATTAATTCGATCCAAAACTGATACTATTCAATAATATTAATGACAGTCAACCCAAAACATCTAAAAATGATTGACGTATCACTTAATACAGGCATAAGATTAGCAATAGGAGACTTTAAATTCAGCCCAATAGTGAGTATAAGAAATATTGCCAACGAACCTCCCCCCGATATAAGAAAACATATAATTGTATACTTTACGCAGCTCGAACGATAAAAAATAAGAATAACCCAGCAAAAAAAATATATAGACAACATAATCAAAGAATTCTAAAAACTACAAATAAATATAAAAGAGATAATAACAAGAAAACCACAAATCACACTACCGTTGTCAATGCAAATCAACACAAACATAGAAATAACAGAATATAAAAAATCTTTAAAAATAAAAATCTTTTCCACGATATACTACAAAAATATCACGAAAGAAAAAAGATCATATTTTATACGTTTCTATTTTATATTCTTGGCAATTACATTAATTTAAGTAGTCACAAGTTTAGATAGAGTTTATTAAGTTTTTTCACAGATAATGTTGGGATAGCAATAGTAGCAGAAAATAATATAGCCATAACATATTAACTATCAACTGAATGCTCAATCTATACAGTTGAAGCATCGGCAATATACAATGTGGTGTTATATATATTGCAAAACAAAGAAACAACACCCAACAATTATCTCGTAATCAGTGACTCAATCAGAGTCCATAAGACATATCCAAACTAATCTAAGAAAAAACCTACGAAGCACGAGATATGAGCATAGATATATGCTATGTATGGGTAGCTGGACACTGTGGCATACAAGGCAATAAAAAAGCAGATCTAGAAACGACAAATGCAGCCACCTCTAACGACACCCCAATTCTCAATACGAGAATATACACATATGAAGACATAAAAAAACAAACCAAACAAGTTTTAAACTACCAATGGCACAAACAATGGACAAACCAGAATATAAAGTTAAACTAAATATATGACAACATCCAGTTATGGCATAACCCAGGACTAAAAAGGAAAGAGGAAACTATACTCAATCTACTACGAATAGGGCATACATTCATCACACACAACCATCTCATGACAAAAAAGATTCACCCAAATGCGAAACATATGGAGTGGCCTACACAGTCGAACATATAACCACTGAATGCCAAAAAACGAAAGCACGAGAAAAGAACACCATATTTCACAACAAATCGGAGAAACACTAGGATCAGACCTACAATCAACCGCCAATATCATACAATTTATAAAACAAATACAATTATAAAACTTAATTTAACCTCCGCAATATCACAATGTAATCACAACTCTGTTAAACTAATTTTAAGTTAATGACAAATTAATGGCCCAAGCAGCCGATGTTTTATGTAAAGATCAATAAAAGAAATATCATATTTTATACGTTTCTATTTTATATTCTTGGCAATTACATTAATTTAAGTAGTCACAAGTTTATATTATTTATTGACAGATTGAATATAAGCCTATATTAATATATAGGACCTATAAACTAAAATAATTTTAATTGAACATTTTACGGTAGATACTGGATAAAAGAAATCTATACTTAGAAGATTTTTTGATTTGAATATTTTTACCGTGAATTTTTGACCTAGAATCGTAACCAGTAGCCAAAAATAATTTTGTATAATAACGTTGTATCTCCCCCACGCCCGCAGTCCGCATCGATGGTTGTTGAGAAACTATAATATACATACCTACCACACAGGCTGTACGGTCTCACGTGTCAGCGTGTCATGTATCCGTGACTGCTGCCCTACAAGTGTTGTTAGTTTGTTACTTTGTTAGCGTATAATCAAACTAGTTTTGAGTTTAATTTTTGGAAACAGTATAATATTATTCGATCCATTTCCAAAGATATATAGCGAAACCATTCTGCATTCTGTAACATAAAAAGTTATAAAATTGTATATTTTAATGACTTTATAAATAAAATATAATCATATTATTTTATATCTACCTAACACGTCTGTTAAACGGGCTTCGCATTCAATTCTGGATAACTTTTTGCCAACAATATTGCAATTATTACGTTTATTATGGACATTTCTCATTATGAATTCTCAGAAAATTAAAATGGTTTGTAGAAATAAACAATTGACTATAAAAATACAAACACTTGATTGCTATAAATTTTAATTTATAGTTAAGTATATGAAATTTATACGCAAAAGATTCAGTCCTATACGCATATTATATAATTATATAATATGGTAATAGGTAAATATTATTATGTTTATTTAAATTACAGTATAAATTATACTATACGTCAATTGATATTTAGGTAAGTTGCATAATTATAGTTTAAAATAACACCAATAATTTAAATGATACATGTCAATTAGACTAATGGCTGGTTGTATAGAAAATTGGTTAATGTAATGGTTCATCAAAATTTATAATTGATTCATTAATTAATTTTTTAGTGATTTCTTATGCACCCTGGCATAAGAGATAAACAGTACACTAAATGAATACGGTTTGTTTGAGCAAAATGTAAAGTTATTAAAAATTTAAAATAAATTAAAAGTATAATTTTGAACTGGAAAATTCATTAAAATTAATTAATCACCGTCACAGGAGTGCAAGATGTTTTTATAGGTATTAGCATTGATTGTAAATATTAGTATTGAGCAATGAGTAAAAATGAAAAATGAAAATGAAAAAAATAAGTAATGAATTGATTAATATTTATCATTTTTCTACAAAGTGAAATATCATACGATTTAAACAACTTTTATCTCCAAATTGTTTTTTACAATTTGGAACAATTGTATTTATATTATTTTTAAATCTGGTATTATAATTATGTTTACAGGATGGTAAATAAATTTTATGCTTAAAACTTAATAGTACAGTAAATTTAGTGAGAAGCTTGTCAAAATCTAAGACATTTAATTCTTTATAAAGAAATTTAGTACAAGTAAAAATAAGCCTTTTTTAAGATAAATTTAATAATTTTATTTATAGTCGATTTGAATTTATTCAAGTGGATTTCATACTTACCACTCCATATCTCAATACCAAATGCTATTATTGATTGAACTAAGGAAATATAAATAATTTTAAGTTGTTTATCGAGAATATATCTTAAGTCTTTAAAAACATAAAAGAATTTATGACTTATATTAATAATATAATCTATACTTATGTTCCATTTTAATAGAAAATTAATATATATTCCTAGATAATAGATAGAATATTCTCAATATTTTTAGAAGAACAATTATTCGAAATAGTATTAAGACCAGAAGTATTTTGGAAGCTTAATTTCCATTGTTTATATAGGTTTAAAGCCATATGGGTAATTAATAATTATTGAATATCATGTTTTGAATCGATATATCGGTTTATTAATCCGACAAAATAAAATATAAGATCGGCTCTATACACCTATGTAAAGCTAAAAATGAAGGAGTTAGCTCATCTACGAACAATGAATAATAATCATTGATTAATCTAAATCACAGATATAGATATTAATAATTAATAATAATATTATCTATATTTGTGATCTAAATAGTAAATTGTGTTATCTATGATGGGCATATCCTTTCCATAGACAGGTATATAAAACAACTAGATAACGGACTGCATATTACATTTGCATAGGGACATTGAAGTCAAGAGTCTACAAATGCCTTAGACGACCCCCGTTGCAAGTATTACGGTTGCGGAGCCACTGTTGTTTCACACATTTATTTCGTATCTACATTGGCAATATGATAATATTCAAATTACCGAATGAATTTAAATATTATAATCATTATTTTATTTAAAATAATACAAGTAAATAATAAAATTGAATATTATAATTTTTATAACTTAATAATATAATTTTTGTCAGCACTTGTAAAGCAAAAAAGAAAAATGCAAGAATGATAATATTCTAGCACGTCTTACAAAAAATAATAATTGAACTTTATCTGTGTACATATGCATAAGAATTCCCGTGTCGTAAAATTTTATCTTTTATATCAATGATCTTTATTACAGTCAATAAGTATCACTTCGAATATGGTCTTGCCATTATTATTACCACTTTATAACGACCAACACAATTTTTATTACTACAGTATCAAATTATTAAAAATATAATTAATATTAATTTTTTCATTGAATTGTAAAATATGACTTTGGTTTGCAAACAATGTGAACACATTTTACCAAAAAAAATTAATTTAACCCGACATCAATCGACGTCTCACCATTAACAAAATAAATACTACGTTGATAATAAATTCGTAAGTATTTAAGAGTTATAACTTATAGTAAACATTTTTTTGATACAACTTTATTTGTTTTGGTAGGAATGCAATGAATGTAATCGAAAATTCACCGCAAAGATATTTTAATACGTCATATAGAAATTCTACATAAGTGCAAACGTGATTCTTTTGTAAGTTTATTAGAATTTATACTGCAGTACTTATTTGTTGTATAATTATATTTAAAAAAACTCTTAAATACTTGCGAATTTATTGTCAACGTAGTATTTATTTTGTTGATGGTGAATCGTCGATTGATGTCGGGTTAAATTTAATTTTTTGGTAAAATGTGCATTACACTGTTTGCAAACAAAAGTCATATTTTACAATTCAATGAAAAAATTAATATTATACGTATATCGATTATATTTTTAATAATTTAATACTGCAGTAATAAAAATTGTGTTGGTCGATTTAAAGTGGTAATAATAATGGCAAGACCATATTCGAAGTGATACTTATTGGCTGTAATAAAGATCATTGATATAAAAGATAAAACTTTACGACACGGGAATTCTTATGCATATGTACACAGATAAAGTTCAATTATTATTTTTTGTAAGACGTGCTAGAATATTATCATTCATTCATTTTTTCTTTTTTGCTTTACAAGTGCCGACAAAAATTATATTATTAAGTTATAAAAATTATAATATTCAATTTTATTATTTACTTGTATTATTAAATAAAATAATGATTATAATATTTAAATTCATCCGGTAATTTGAATATTATCACGTAGATACAAAATAAATGTGTGAAACAACAGTGGCTCCGCAACCGTAATACTTACCACCGAATTTATGGCATTTGTAGGCTTGTCGTTGAAGTCATGCGGCTTTATGCCAACTGGGCAATGTTTACAAAATACTTCAATAGAAATTATACTGATAATAATACAAATAATGGAATTTTATAAACATTGCCCTGTTGGCATATGGCTGCCGACTTCAATATTATCATATAGTCGGCTATTTATTTTTTATAGTTGTTTTATATGCCCACGATTTAATCACGCATAATAATATGCCTATGGTCATTTCCTATTCATTTATACAATATTATCAATTGTTGCGATAAGTCAGTTTCTTATCAAAACTTACGTATTTCACATCATGGTCTCCGTTAACAGCGGTGATAACAATTAACAACAACTTATAATCAGTAAGTGCAGTTTTAAAGTTCACCTGAAACCATTACCTATCTGTATAATCATAAATAAAAGGTTTTATTATTTAGTGTTACACTTTTGAATGTAATCTAATATAGTAATAGTCTAGTCCATAAAGGTTATAACAGATTTATTCTTGTATAATTGTATTAACTACTTATTGATTCCGATTGGATCACATTATCTACATGAATTCTTCATCAGCAACTGTAAGTAAACAATTATAATTATTAATTTAGTATCAGTACATTATTATAGTTTTCATTCAATATATCATTAAAATGATCCACGCTTTACCAAGATCTTCAATGCTTTCAATTTCACCACAGAATTACAGTAACATGTCGAGTGGCACCAACGGAACGTATGACAAAAATGGATTGTCATCGTCCACAACTGGAGATGGTGATTATGCAAGTGATCCAGCTTCAGGAGGGCTGTCATCGTTTTTTGTGTCTGATTATAAAAAGTAAGATTCCACATGTATGGATATTGCAAAATACAATTTACTTTAAATTTATATTTATAACTGAAACAAGCAATTAGTTCTTCATTTCAACTAAAATCATTTAACATTAGTGCAATTTTATACCTTATTTCAAATTAAATTGGTATTAAAATATTTTACTAAAAGACCTATTAAAATATAAAGAATGAGTAGATAGTTATTTCATATTTATTATCTATCAGTTATAATTTTTTATAATAATATAATAATAATTTTTTTGATTTTCAGCCTTCAGTAACACTAAAATATAGAATATTATTCTAATAAATATTACACATATTTTGCCTGTATCTAGTTTTATTAAAGTTTGGATGTTATAAAAATTTGTTTTTTTTTTAAAAAGCGTTGATAATTTTAATTTAATTAATAATTCATGCTAAATTATTGCAAGTAAAAATATAGGTATATCCTAAATCTTTTAATAGATCACATATCAGTGTGGAATAAGACATTTAAACTTTTGGCATTTTTCTAATTCAAATAAAATATAATTCCAAATTATATTAAAATAATAAATATACTTGTAACATGATAAAATGGTTGAAACAAAACAGCTGATTACTATTAAAACATATATTCACATAAGTCTACGACAAGTAATTTCTTAAGCATTTATTATTAATGAATTAAAAACTACAAAATAAAATTAATTTTATTTATTTTCCTGGATATTATATATTTTAAAATTAAATATTAACTTTTCAAATGATCATAATACCTAGATATTACATGGTTTTTAGTGGATTTATGCTTTATTTTAAGTGCATTAACAAGAACTATAACAAAATTTTTAGTTGTTAATCTAACTAGATTCATATGTTTAATAGACCAAATACATAATAAATATATTATGTGCACATTTAAGTAATAATATTGTTACCAGGCATGACGATTTGAAACAAATGTTAGATTCTGCAAAGGATGGACCGAAATTGGAAGCTATGAAACGAATTATTGGTGTAATATACATTATTAAAATTTTAAAATTATTAATGAAATTATTCATTGCAAATTTTTATAATTTTAGATGATTGCCAAAGGAAGAGATGCATCAGAATTGTTTCCAGCTGTTGTTAAAAATGTAGTTTCTAAAAATATTGAAGTAAAAAAACTAGTGTATGTATATTTAGTTCGTTATGCGGAACAACAACAAGATTTAGCACTTTTATCTATATCCACATTCCAAAGAGCATTAAAGGTAATATATTTTAAATGGAAATAATATAATTTAAAATTTAAAACAATAAGTGATATATGTGTGTTTTTGTAATTTTAGGACCCAAATCAGTTAATACGAGCATCTGCTCTGAGAGTATTGTCAAGTATAAGAGTTGTAATGATTGTACCTATTGTCATGTTAGCCATTAAAGATTCAGCTGCTGATATGTCACCATATGTTCGTAAGACTGCCGCTCATGCTATTCCCAAATTATACAGGTAATTATTGATATCCTTTAATTTTAGAAAATTGTACTGTTATTCCACTTTTTAATATTAGTTGACCCTACACAGTGTTGCCTGTGACAAATTGAATAATGCCAATAGATTTAGCCTGTCTAAAACTCCATTTAGATGTAAACTATACATATTTTTAACATATTAATTTGGGTAGTTTTAACCAAGTATAAAATGCAGGTCTAAAATGAAATATAAGTATAATAACTATTTTATTTTATGTAACTGATGGTAATTCCATATAAACAATAAATTTTTCATTTTTTATAAGTCCTCTCTTGATGTAAAAATGCAATATTTTAAAAATTAGCTTTGCGATGCACATTCTTGGGTATATGATTACAATTCCTTATGTACCAAATTTGAAGATTAAAGTGACTATAATACTTAGAATGTGATAGACTAGGCTGTGGATTGCTTACACAGAAATATTGCCTTTTATTAATTAGGACAAAAAATGAATAATTTATTTTTAAGATTTTTGTAATTTTATTTCAGTTTGGACCCTGATCAGAAAGAAGAGCTTATTACAGTAATAGAAAAATTATTAGCTGATAAATCAACACTTGTAGTTGGATCAACAGTTATGGCATTTGAAGAGGTGCTTTATTAAGTTTTTGTACAGTATATTATTTCACTTTTTAAATGGCAATTATATATTTTATCAACAACTAAATTTAGTTATGCTAAATGTGATTGCCTTTAAAATAAATTAAATATAAAACATAAATATCATTATAAATATTGTCTAGGTGTGTCCAGACAGAATTGATCTTATACACAAAATATATAGAAAACTTTGCAACCTGTTGGTCGATATTGATGAATGGGGACAAGTGATTATTGTAAACATGTTAACTAGATATGGACGTACTCAATTTGTCAATCCTAATAAAAATGTAAGAATAATAAAAAATTGTTATTGAACTAAATAAATTAATCAGTATATATTTACAGGATACCAACGATTGTACTAAAATCCAAAATTCTAACTTGGATAGCTCTGACTTATCTAGTTGTGAGGAGGCTGGTATTGATGATAAATCAACTGTATTGGATCAAGATCATCGTCTTTTGCTTAGGAATGCTAAGCCTTTATTTCAAAGCAGAAATGCTGCTGTAAATTATTATTCAATGTTTAATTTTATTAAATATATCAGTGTTTCTCAAACTGTGGGTCACAAGAACTAAAAATTTAATGTTTTTTTAACTATAAAAATACTATAAATTATATATAGTTCCTTAAAATTACCTGGAAATCATCAAATTATTTCAGTTATCAAGTTGTTTTAAACGACTTGTATTGTTTTGATATGTTGTTATGGTAAAATGATAACTGAATATTCCTGAACTTCCACCATCTTGTTTTTCCTATATTATTTCCAAAAATAAATTTTGATCAGTGACTTTATTTAGAACTGCATTTTTGTCCTGTAAAACTATGTGGGTACTGAGCTGCAATAGATTACTGGGGTAAATTTAGATTGCATGCTAAAAAGATTGAGAAGCACTGGTATATATTGTAATAATATAACATAAATAATATTAGCTATTCTTTACAAATAAACCAAGAGGTTCAAGGACGTTTAGTTTTGTAATATAATAAATAATTTGTACACACTTTACTTATTTCACTACTCTCAGGATCCACCACGGAAAAGTGCAGAGCATCCCCCCCATCCCCACAATAATAATAGTTAAATAATCCTTATTCCAACCACAGTGAAGCTAACCAAATTTTACTTATAACATAATACATATATCTTTAATGCATATACATTATACAAATTGTCCAATAATCTAATAAAGTTGATATTGCTCATATCTAAATGTATTATTTACTATTACTATTTTATAAAAAGAGGTAAATTGAAACTATATTTTTTATAGCATAAAATAAGTTATTTTATTATTAAATAAACATCATACAATTATAACTTTATTTTAAATAGTTTGATTTTTGTTAAATTTACATGAAAATTGTCTTGAATAAATAAATAATTAAGATATTCTTGTGTAAAAGTTAAGAAATAATTAATTTACTTGTTCATTTTTGGCTTAATGGTAGTGAGATAAAAAAAAAAATTATTTAACTTTCTTTACTTTTGTATGTATTAGGTGGTAATGAGTGTTGCACAGTTATATCATCATTTAGCTCCAAAATCGGAAGTTAATGTAATTGCTAAAGCATTAATCCGCTTATTAAGAAGTCATAGAGAAGTACAATCAGTTGTATTGAATTCCATTGCATCTATTTCAATAGCTAGAAAGGTATTTTTTTTTTAAAAAATTTAGTAAAATTAATTAGTTATTTACAACTTTATATTTTCAGAGTATGTTTGAACCATATTTAAAAAGTTTTTTTGTCAGATCAAATGATCCCACACACATCAAGTTATTAAAACTTGACATCATGACGAATTTGGCAAATGAAACAAGTATATCAACAATACTTAGAGAAGTTCAAACATATATTTCCAGTACAGATAAACAATTTGTTGCTGCTGCTATTCAAGCTATTGGAAGGTAAATTATATATAACTATAATTTATTATTATTCATTCAATGCACAAAATGTTATTCTTTTAACCAACTGATAATATATTTTGGTTAACTATTTATATTATTTAGACACATTCTGACATTAGCTCTGCTGCATTTCAGATTTTAGATGTTTTTCTTACTTTACTTAGATACTTATAGTTTTTAAACAACGTCCAAACACATTTTTAACAATATTTGTAATAATACCTATAATATGTAGGCAACCTTAAAATTAAATAAGTTAATTATATTAATAAAAATAATTAGGGAATTAGCTATGTTGTTTAATAGGTGACAAATGTACTACACATTCAGCTAGTTCACCGTAATGGATATGTTAAATTAGAATTCTTGATAAATCAATGTAAAGGATAAAATCATATGTCTATATATCTAAAGATATTTTGTAATATATTTTTAATGCTATTAATAATATGATATAGGTATTAATCTTTGCTAAATTAAAAAGCATATATTAATCAACAAAAATCAAAATTGCAGACTGGTATGAATAGGTCTGTGATATAAATAACTAAAATTAACCTACATTGTTTGAACATTTGATTGTGCATACTAATATACTGTATAGTAAATAACAATACATGTGGTGAAAAGTTTCAAGTCCCTACGAATAATGTTTTTGAATTATAACAAAATAACTAAAATCATTATTTTTTGTTTAAATAAGTATTGAATGTCATCAAAATTTGAACTTCAATCCCTTTTACAAAATATATATGGCTTTATGCTAAACTTATTTTTTAAATTCCGATAAAAATTATATGATGGATTTGTTTAACATTTTTAAACCTTAGGTGTTAAAAATTATTTATATATTTCAGTGACTTTGACAAATTTCATAAAAATGTTAACTTTAAACGCATTAAAAAAAAATAGTGACTTGAGTATTTTCAATATTTAAAAATTACATTAAAAACCATTTTTAAGAAACCTTGTATTAAATATCCATACATTTTTACTTACAAATAAAAATGTTATCATATATAAATCGAAAAACTAAAAAAATATGAACATTTCAAATTTCTATAAATAACACAAAAAAGTCAAAATATATATAAAGTTATGTAATCAGTTTAGTAAATGTTAAAATGGAATATTTGGTGAAAATTTCATGTCTCCACAGTTTTTCATTTTAGAATTTCAATAAATAAAAAATTATGATTTTATCAAAAACTGGTTTAACGTAAAAATTTCCGTTTTCCCATAATTTTTATAATCAGAACTATATATTTAGACTTTTGACTGTTTAGTACTTAATAATATGTCCAGTATGGACCTATCACCTGGAGGCTGACATTCATTATTATAAACATTTTATGCTCCACTAATATATATTTTGAGATAATCATCGATGACAACATGAATTTAATCATTTACGTTTACAATTTTATATCATAATATAACTTGACGAAAAGGAAATTATAAGTTAATTGATAAAAAAATATGGAGACAATGTCATTGTTTCCAGTTGATTTAATAAGGGTAAAAACAATAATAATAAAAACAGGTCAAGGAAAAATAATGATTGGCATGAAAAAAATTAAACAAAAGTACAAATATAATAAAAATTTAATTGAATTGTAGGAAAAAATATATTAGACCTTTTTACGTTTTCTTACTTTTGAAGATACCACACCAGTCACCATAAGTTACTTTGTGTCAAAAATACTTTCTCATGATTTAATCATAATTCATAATAACTAACCGTTGCTCAATTATGTACAGTTGAAATTCAATTACAAAAAACCGAGATTCGTGACTAAAAATCCATGTGATATTTATTATGAAAATAATTTAAATTTTCGCACTGTATGTTTGTTCAAAGTATCTTATGGGCGTGGAACTACCATTCCTTTGGTGAGTTTTTTCTGTATGATATGGAAAACAATTATTATTCAAATTTAATGTTATCTATAGTGGGGTTAAAATAAAGAATTAAAATAATATAATATTTCATTATTGTTATTACAAATAAACTATATGATTTGTGAACGTATTATAAAACTATTTATCTTATAAGAACCTAATGACACGTTTTGATGTAGGTTTATGTAGTAATATTTATTGTACATACTTATGTACTTCACTATCTAATTTATTAATATTAATTACCTTTTTTTCAGTCGATTGAATTAATTAAAATAATCTGAAAATTCTGAATAATTTTAATAGATCAAATGCAATGTTTTAGTTTATAAATCTGATTAATTTTGTAGCTTTCCCTATGATACAGACATTATATAGATATTACGTTAATCTTATTATTTTTATGGAATTAATTGTTTTGTTTTTCCGTGTATTTCACCCACTTGTTAACTTCCTCCGGTATATACCTACTTCGAACGAACGCGGCTACGGTGAATGATTGGGTTTGTATATATATATATAATATATTATATGTACATTTATGCAAACATGTTGTTTTACTGTTGTGATAGACTGATAGCCATCAACGTCAAGAAATCATTCTCTTACGATCTTTATACGCTCGATTAGTTGTTCTTCCAATTCCATTCGTGATCTCGATTTCCGATCCGAGAACATCGAACTCATCAACACGCATTAAATTTCTCTATTCCAATATATTGCAACATTATCTAATAAATTGCTTTCAATTGTACGACCTTCCTCAAGTCTTTATGGTATACAATTCCTCCCGAGATTTATTTCCTTGTTGGTCGATCCACAAACCACATCAGTTCGAATGACCAAATGTGAGGTAGTCAGTTATCTATAAAAAGTAATATGATATATCGATTTACAGTTAATGTATATTTTTCATAAAATATTTCTATATATTCTTTAAATATGTATATTAATAATAATAATGTTTCTTATAAGTCATAACTCATTTTAACATTAAAATAATAGAAAAGCACCTCCAACAGAACATAAACAAACTTGTTATACATTTAAGTTTGATAATAGGTAAATTCACTAATACAATAATGATAAAATTAATGAAACTAAATGTAATGGCTGAATGTAAATGTGTTATGTTATGCATTTGTAAGACGGAGACAACAAATATGTCTTTCTAATAGATTCTAGCAGTGCTTATTTTTCTAAAAATATTAAAGGTTGATTTATCACTTCTTTAATAGCTACAACCCTTTAAACTTTGGAGCATTCATTAATAGTTTTAATTAAAATCATTTTCATTTTTTAGAGCTCAATAATTTTTTTTTTTAAATAAACTTAAATCAGAAATTCAATGAATAATGCAGCATAATAAAAGTATTTTGTTCATATTTAATATCGACACATCTATAAAAATAAGTATAGGTAATAAATAAATATATTTATTACAATATTTTAATTGAAACATAATGAAATTAGATAATTTAGTTAATAAAGTGGTAAACCTAAGTTTATGGATCAATTATTAACATTTTCAGAAAAATAAACATTACCAAAATCATAAAAAAAAAAAATGTTAATTTTGTTGTTTGTATAATTGCGTGTTAAAAAAAAAATGTTTACTTATAAAAAATGCCCAAAAAAATAAAATATGTTTAAAACTTTTTTAAATTTTATTTTATCGAATAGAATCAAAATAAAAACAATGAAAAGATACACATAGTCACATCATACATACTTATTAAATTTTTATGATTTACGACTGCAGAGTTGTGTAACCAACGAACATTTTTATTTTCAGATGTGCTTCGAACATCAAAGAAGTCACAGAGACGTGTCTTAGTGGATTGGTCTCCATGTTATCGAGCCGTGACGGTAATTTCCAATAATATTATATAAATTTGAAATCGCCTGTATCTAAGTCACAAGTGTATATCGCGTATGAGTTTTTTTTCATTGATTTTCCATTTTTGTTATACTTTTTACTTTTTAGAAGCGGTAGTAGCCGAAAGCGTTGTCGTTATCAAAAAACTATTGCAAAACCAACCTGAAGCGCACTGCGATATAATAAGACACATGGCTCGATTGATGGACTCCATCGCCGTGCCCCAAGCGAGGGCGTCAATTTTGTGGTTGCTCGGAGAGTACTCGCAATTAGTGTCCACCATAGCACCCGACGTGCTCCGGAAAGTCGCGAAAACATACATCACCGAGGTAAACTTGACCATTTTAATATGATTCAATAATGCGATGTGTATGGTGTATCTATACAGTATATAATTTACTGACCATGATTTGCCCCTATTTGCGAATATTTTAATTCACTGTTTGTTGTGTGTGTGCATAGGAAGATATAGTGAAATTACAGATAATGAACTTAGCAGTTAAATTATTCTTGACGAATCCTGCGCAGACAACTTTATTATGCCAGTACGTGTTAAAACAAGCCAAATACGATCAAAACTACGATATTCGAGATCGTTCAAGATTTTTAAACAACATATTGTTTCCTTCCGAACAATTTAAGGACAGTGTATTAAGCAAACACGCAAATAACATATTTTTAGCCGAAAAACCAGCTCCATTACTACAGTCTAATTTCGTTGGTAATTAATCTTTTCAACAAATGTTTATTAAATTAGGTAACGAATTGCAGATTGCAGTAACGATAAATGTTATTTAAATGTGTTTTAAATTATAATTATCAGTCATCAACACTAATATTAGTATTTATTAATCAAATATTAGAATATTTCGAAAGGGGTAGGGTTGTGGATTTTACCAACTACCAGTAATTTGTCTGGTCCACAGATGATGCCAATTAATATTTAGGTATCATATTATTTATAATTCTTAACCTTTAGTATTTTTGATCTTTATCTCTTATATGACTAATATAATAATATGTGAATCATAATCGTAGATCGAGAAGAATATCAAATGGGCTCGTTATCGCATTACATTAATAGCCGAGCAATCGGATACCAAGATTTACCACAGTTCCCCGATTTGCCAACGGACTCGAGCGTACGTTGCGTGGCCTTGCCAGAAGAACAAGAAAATCCGATTAAACTAAAGGCCGAGCGGACGACCCTTAATAAGAAGAAAACGTTTTATTCCGATTCCGAAAACAATTCCGAAGATAGTTCAGAAGAATCGGACGATTCTGACGACGATACCACCGACTCGTCGTCGGATTCTACCTATGAAAAAATCGAACCGGAGGTAAAATTATCAGAGCGTTACATGGAAAATAAAGCTAATATAGAAATTGATGTTGGTAATATGGTTTGAAATGTACACTAGATGAATAAAAGTCCGGGACGTTTCGTCGATTCCGACATGAATAGTTCAGACAGCGAATCCGTTGAAAGCGATAGCAGCGACGAACATGCTGTTACTGTACAAAAAAATGCCCCCAAACCGTCAGCTAAGAGCAATGTAGATCTGTTATTGGAACTAGATGACTGTGAGTTTTTGAAATTAGCTTATTATTGTTATATACCTAGTAGGAATATATGTGCAGGGTCTTTTAAATGTCACATGCTCCATGATATTAAAGACCCTGTATAAGCACTCGTTTGTATTATGTCCCGGTTTTTTTACTTGTTACAATGTCTATTGTAAATAATTTATACAACTCCAAAAACTATTTTGCTTATTACCTATGAAAAGTTAAATCAAAGTAAACTTAAACTGGGGAGATATTTACCGTGCATCTAAATGGCCTTAAAGTGTTTGTCGTAATACAGTAATGATTAATTTTTCTCCCCATTCGAATAAACTTAGTCGCCCCGGTTGGACAAACTACGTTGGTACCATCGTTTGGGAATATTCTTTCTCCATTGAGCAGCATTCAACCATCGTCATTTCCCGTTACAAAATTAGTTCTGCAAAATGTCAGAAAGGTACGTTCGATCGTGTATATCAAAGCTGGCTACTAGTGTACCGCTTCACTAATGTGATAAGTGATGAGTTTATTAAAACATTTTACCATCGTGTGTTATGTTTATGTATAGGCAGTAGCTCCAAGTTTTGTGCCATCAGTGAAAACTGAAATATTGAACAAAATTAACGGACACAACGAATTGAGTATATTGGCGCGATTCACGAGAAGTCCTCACGCGATGTCGAAAATGGTCAGCGTTGAATTGACTCTCACTAATCACGATAATAAAGAAGCGCTCACCAACATTCACTGGACTCAAAAGGTAATCAATACATAATTATTATAATCATAAATATACATTGATAGTTTGCAAAATTATACATATAACACACTTTTATACATAATATGTGTATTATGTATTGAATATATATATATATATATATATATGTGGGGAGAGGGGTTAAAGTTTGCATATAATTTTTACATAGTTCTTACAACATCGTTACAAAATATATACAATTAACAATGACATTATTGTTTAATGCTCGTCGTACGCTATATCCCATCACCTTTAGATTCTGCATCACTAAGTCTGTAGAAAAAAATATATACTCCGTAGTACGTATCTATAGGTACTGGGGACTTTTATTTAATAAAATTTTACGTTCTTATATAGAGTTCTGATACGAGTATTCACAATTCGGCCCCGATCATGCAATTGTTACCGGGTTCGGTCACCCTGGGTGCACTCGGAGTTGACTACAAGGACTCTATTCAACCTCTCGTTTTGGAAGTATCCTGGTTTACCGCTGGTATGGAACGTAAAAGCGATGTCATATTACGCGTTCCCGCTGGTGAACTTGTTCAGCCGCTGTCCATGAGCGAGGATGACTTTATTGGCGAACAAGGTAAACTAAATAATATTAAAAAAAAATTAGGCGAATCCTGATTTATTTTCCCTTTTTATTATTTAATCGTTTTAACTGTTTAACTAAAAAAACGACCGTCGATTTTTAATATTATTTCATGCATTTAATTTTACATTAAATAATAATAATTTTTTGTATTTAGTAAAACTTAAAGGGATGAACGAGCACGTGGCACAAGTCACTTTGAAAAATGTTAATCTAGAAATACAAAAAACCGTATTTGAAATATTTAACGTTGCACGTGTTATTACGGAAGAGGAAAATATATTCAGGTACCACACGTTTGTTAATATTACATGTTCATAAAATAAAAAAAACAATGATATTTAAAATAATAAATTCTAACTCATAAGAAACGCTTCAATATAAATAATATGCTTTTTTCGCGTTTTGTTAATTTCAAAAATAATGTTTCATACCAGTGGAAATTTTAATTATCATAATTGATGTTTGCATTTCAGGTTCAGTGGTCAGACATTGTCATCTAATTGTCTTGTGTTACTTACTATTATCAAACAAGAGTCTTTGGCAACGGTATGTGTTAATTGTGAGAAAATGGTCATTGGTTCGGTACTTTTAAATGAAATAAAAGGGTTGTTGTCCCAGTAAATACCAAACTAATAAATGTTCATTAATATATAAATAACTATTCTAATACAGTTTATTATCTTGTACATTTAAATGATTTTATGTATAAGAGTGATTTTTAATCATAATATTTGTTATTTTGTTTTTTAAATTTTTCAAAATTGTTTACATTATAAATCAACTAAATATCTGTAGGCATCTAGTTATTATAACAATATATATGTAATCGATATGAATGTGGAAGTAAGTTCATGTAATATATAATATATTAAACAATTATTATATTTATTTATATATAAATATATATCTATACTCTTATACAATATAAACTAAATTTTTTTATATAGTTATAGGTACTATAAGTGAATTCATATAAAATATTTTTTTATTTTAATTTATACGAAAAAACAGAATATTTATATATTTAAAAAATGTGTATAATAAAAAACATTTATACAATTGGAATCTTTTTAATTATTTTTGTTTTGCCAACATCCTAAAGATTGTTCTCCGTAATATATTCGCACCTTATACATATACTATATACGCATACATCGTAAAGCGTGTTGACTTACCACAACATATGACACATTATGAGATTGTGGGTTATGTTGTCAAGTTAAAAATATTATGTAGGTATAAATATTATAATAATATTAATAATTTTGGTATCAAATATTAAAAAAAAGTCCACACTGAACTAAACTGAGAAATTCAATACACCTAAAATAAATAACAATATAAGTCAAATATAAAGTACATTTTGCAATGATTCTGCACCCCAAGTATTAAACGAAACTAATAATAATTGTTGTAAATATTATATTTAATACCTAGGTAACGGTTCGCCCCAACAATTATTATAGTCTTTCAGGCTTTATCCTGATAAATTTAAATTATTATGCATATTTAAGAGTTTAGTACTTTAATGCATTATTGATTAATGTGACACGTCAATATTTCTATGATCAAGTGCATTCATTTATGTTTTTTTCAAGAATCACATTTGAAATTTATTTTTATATTGTGTAAGTAATATTAAAATATATTTAAAACAATTTGATTTTAAAATATATATATTTTTTAAAGTTTAACTTCTCATGAAAGAATTAAATAAAAATACAATTGCACCTAATTATACAATAATGTGAACATAGATTTATGGAAAGGTTCATACAGGTTTTTGTAAGTGAATCGAAGTTATATACATTGAACGGATTAGATATATAAAACGCCTGGTACAAATGCTACAGGTGAATACGCGTTTTATCAAATCAAACAATATATAGTTCAATGTATAAGCACCTACACTACAATATGAACAAGTACACCAAGTCCCGTAGGTATACTATATTGTCTTACGGTCAAGATCGTAAATTAGGATTTTTTTTTTTATTCATAATGCCTACCAAGCTAGACTTGCTGCAGACGTTTACGCTACTGCGGAAAACATCCTCTGCGGCTTTACATATATGTACATACCTATATAATTAGTACGTATACAAGGTGTAACAAAATGGCCTGCCTAATAAATAATTGTTGTTCTAATTAATGTTTAAAAAAAATGCCATATTATATAATGTATAGACGTTTGAACCACAAGTTTAGTATAACATTTTATTTTTATTTTTTAATACTAAAATTTAAAAATTTAAATTTAATTAAATTCTTTTGGAAAAATTTAAAATAGACAATTCCTAATCTAATTTTTAGAAAAATGTTGATGATAAAAATGTTTATATAAATCATGAAGTTTATAATTATACAATTTTTTAAAATATCAATATTTTTTTGGAGTAAATTAATTCGAAACGTATTAGCTTTATTCATAATATTGTTTTTTCGAATTTTCAGACATAAGTAAGTCTTAAATTATTTATTATCCGTATAATTTTCATAGTTGTTTTTCTGCATTGAATAAGTATTAATTTTTAATTTTCTGTTACACCCTGTTGGCATATTACAGTCTGCAATAACTGCAGTTACAATTACAGTTCATCATTTACTTGATGTGTGTAGATTATAAACAGTGTGGTTCACCATGCATGCTCAATCCTATTTTTTCTTTAATAATGAATTTAATCAGATTCTGATTTTTAATTATTAAGATAATTTATACCATTTTCAAAAAATTTTCTGTAGTGATACAAATTTATTTTTTCAAATGAGAATCGACCTTTTTTTACCGTTACCTATGCAAAATATCTAAGTATTTAAAAAATAGTCATTAAGTATACTTAAAAATTCCAAAAATCAGAATTTGAGTAAATTCGTTATTAAAGAAGAGATGGGGTTGAGCATGCTTGGTGAATCACCCTGTACATATATACTTCATATACATAATACAGATAACTACAACTGTAGTATCGTTCGCATTGTTGCAAGACAACGGTGGTGGTATTTACAGTATTTATAATAGAGGCTAAGAGGCATTAGCCTCCGTCCGCGAAAAGATCTTGTATACGTGCAGTGTTTGCCGCACCGCAGTCGTCGAACGTGTGCAATCCATTTGTGCTGAACCATATTATTTAAGTGAGTATAAAAATATTATAGGTGCAATACGCTCTTTTAGCTATTAACGTTATTCTAATGTTATATATTATTTACACTATACAACTCTGCATGTTTGAGCCGTATGTAAAAATTACTGGAATTTTTTTTTTTTGCGCAAAGTTTAGAACAAAATAAGAAATGTGATAAAAAATTAATATACTTGGTTTTTTTACTTATAATTAATATATATTTTTTAAATTTTTTTTTTTTTTTGTATTTTAAGGGTGTGGTATACACCAATATTTACATTCGAATGTTCGAGTTTTTTGTTGTATACACACAGTATTCCAATCAGTAAAATATTTAATTATAATTGTTAATCTAATTCAAATCTGCTATTCAGATTTCCCACGAAACCACGTAATGTATAATATTAAGTGTTAATTAACTGGGTTTACCTTTACCGCGCTGCTGCAATGCACATTACATACATACGCGAGTTTTTTCTACTGTGTGAACTCCTCTTGCTGCAGTATTTTCTTCTTCAAGTTATAGTTATTCTTTGAAATATTCTTAATAATTGCATAACTTGTCTTGCCTCAGATGAAATATGTGTACGACTCCGTTCGAAGGCCTGTAATTTGCGATATATGTTTTAAGTATCTAGGTATATATATATGGCATAAACCTAATATAATAATAATATATGTTTAGTCGGGTCAGGTCTTACATAAACTTTTGAAAAATTTCAAAAACAATAATGTATATAATTATTAATAACGGTATGAACAAGAAAATATTAATTCGGCTCACAATTATCATTTTTGTTGTAAATTTAGTTTTGAAACGGGAGGTAGTAAAAATATCACTTTTATAATGGGGCCAATATTTTTTTATAAAATATCAATTAATGAAATAATGAATAAGTAGGTAAATGCGTAGAATACACGACTAAGATACCTAATACTTAAAAATAATTAAATAGATTTTTCATTAAATTTATATTACATTTTACATTTTTACATCATTCATATTTTATATTACCTATATAATTAAAAAAAAAAAATTTTTCAACCAAATTAATAAATATTATGATGCCTATAATATTACTATATCATACGATACTAATAATGTAGATATCTATAAATTGTCTATTGAGCAATTAATGGGTTTTCATATATTTTAATAGAATTGAAATTAAAAAAAAAATCTTTTTTTTTTAAGTTAGATGTCATAGTAAGTGTCTAAATAATATAGCCATTTACTAAAAACAAAAAATATTTGTGACCGGTTTACATGTATATGCACAGTTAAAAAAAAACCTAACTTAAATATAGAAATTTTACTAGATTTAATTTACAATTACTAAGTTAGAGTAAAAAAAAAAATTGCAATTAAGTCAATATCAATATGTTATATTATAATGAAGTTAATAAAAGTATTAGACAAGTATTTATGATTAATTATATCTGCATGCACATATGACATACATGTATAATATAGTATAGAATACCTATAGACTATAAGACCTACGTCGTATAACACTATAGGTAGCCCATATAAGTACAGCTAGTTTAAACGGCACAAAAATAATGAAATAAGTATGTTTACATATTATATTGTATAACTACAACAATATGTATATCACGTACTTCCTTGGTATAGCTATAACATTTCTTTTGCATAATATTCTTAATTCTTATTATATGTTTTGTACAAGCAAATAGTTTCGTCTATAGTGTTAGAGTGAGATTGCGTACGATTAGATTTGGATTAAGTATCGTGCAATATAAACGGTCTAATTATTTATTCGGAGTGACATTATCAGGTACAGATCATCCACGGAAGAAATAATACATACATAATATATATATATATATATAGATACTTAATTTATGAGTATGTATACATATTTCTTTGTCTTTCATTTTGTATTATAAGCCTATAGGTGCATGCAATAATAACGCTCATAAAACTGGTTATGCGTATTGTATACGTTTAAACTTGGACTGTTGGATCATTAACACTTTACGGGTCATGACGATTTTAATATAGGTACCTTAATCATCTAACATAGGTACATAAATTATAATAATATTATGTACGATGTGAAAATAATGAGATGATATCTTAAGGTAAGTACCCGAAAGCTCATTTTTGTTGTATTCTAAACAAGCAATTATTTAAACACGTGCAAACCAACAAATATCGATTGTTTTGGACAAATAGTAATATGTATTAGGAACAATAAATTAGTTAACTGGGCATTTACAATCGATTTAAAGTAGGCGTCATACACGTGGACACACGGTTAACTGTTAATTATGAGTTATGACAATATTAGTTATGTTATATCTCGTAAAGGCACTTACTGACACAAAAAAAACCCATTTTTGTGTTTAAACATTTCATTCATTGTACTATATTACACGAACAAAGTTGATTTAACATTATAATTCGACAGCGAATTATATTAGTTTTCGTCGAAAAAAAAGTTTTAGAAAATTATTCGATTGTTATTTTTTGTTTTGTCGTCCCCGAGTAAAATCGTTTCATACCGATTATATTCAACAGAGGGAAAAAAATCTGCGTTTTTTCCTCAATCCGCCGCACAAAATGGCTAATTAGAACAGCAAAAACCAATTTTCCACGAGGCAAACCGCGATTTCCCAGTCTGCGTTATAAAGGGCGCAGAGGATGAGGGTTCATCAAACCGTGATTCCTCCGAATAAAGAAACGACGACTGCCGGGTTCGATCGCCCCGGCGAGTCGCATACCATGACGCCCCTCACCGTAGCAGCAGACCTCGGTGTGCGAAGCATAAACTTGTACCTACGTGTACTGCAGAATACAATCAGCTATGATAGTTATTACCTACTTATTAATATTATTATATTGTATTACAATAATTCATCCGTGTACTCACCGATGACGATAATGACCTAATTTTTTTGATCCAATATAATAAATATATTTACATCATCAAGATTATATATAGGTAGGTATTAGATATATATCTACGCGATTTAAATTTTTGGTTTATAGTTGTGCAATTTCGCTGCGGCATAACAATAAAATATTATGCGATGATACTGTTATACACACCATTACTCTATATTATAGAGTCTATAATATACACTTATATATATATATATATATATGCGCATAAATAACTGTATATATTAGGTATGTATACATTATACATATAGATAAATTTTTATTTGGAGGGAAGGGGGGGTGGGGGATAACTCCTTCATTATATTGATTGAAAAACGTGGAGCTGAGCTCTCATAAGCCCCGTAACTCCCAATTTTAGTTAACAAAAAATAAATACAAATAAAAATTATTATATACATTCAATATCTATTATATATATTATATAAGCTAATCGACTATGAAGAAGCTGACAAACGCACATAAAATCTGGTAAATATTACAAAATATATAAAAAAAAAAATATATTATCAGGAATATTTTATAACATTTTTAAAACTTGTATATAGGGGTCAAAAAAAGTGTTCAAAATAATACTTCAATGAAAATCATTTAAAAATATTTTGAGAATATTAATCGTTTTACAAATATAAATTTTAAAAATTTTTAAAATATTATATGATGGTCTGGTTATATTTTTCTCTTAGGTATCATATTTTCTGCGAACAAATCAATTCTTTTCTGTACACTGTGTTTATATCATCTATATATCTACAGAAATACTACACTATAAAAACAAAATTCAAATTTCTTTTCAATAATTTTTATTGAATATATAATTTCAAAATTTGATAAAACTTTCTTGACGAAGAATCGATTTAGGGACATATAGTTTTGGGGTCTAAGCACCCATCCTGCGCTATTGGGTGTACCTATTGGTAAGTAGCATATTCTAATACTAGTACATATATCCTAGTAATATTCCGTAGTAATCGCAACGAATGTTGCATATTTTATTTTAGTAATTTTTCAAATGTTTATGTTTCATGCCATTCTTTTTATATTTCAAATTTTCTCATGCGTTCATAACGACTATTTAGTAATTAAGGTAGGTCCTTTGAAATGGTTTGGATCCAAGTATGCAAATATTTATTTTAAATTTTTCATGATTTTATTTATGTTACAGACAATCTAAAAAAATCGGGTATTTTATAAAAATTCCCAATGTAGGAGGTTAATGTAGAAATTATCACACTTGACCCAGATATTTTAAACTAGCAGGAATTATGAAACATGCAAAATTTTGAATTTTATTTAATGATAACTATAAATTAAAGAAACAAATGGTTATATAAATGTAAATATTAATAGTAATTAAACATTTAAAAAAAGAATGATTTTATATTTTATTATTTTTTATTTACAACATATTGCAATGCTTAATACAGCTTTGCATCTGTTTGTTTTCCACTTTCTTAATTGTACTTCTTTTTTTTAACAAGATTCACAATTATTTAAATACAACATAATCGATTCTCTATAGTTAGATTTTTTAATTTTATATAAATTTCATACTCTATTCTATTCCTACCACCATAGCCAATCGATAAATGCACTTTGTTTTGTTAAACAATTCTTCATTATGCATGTAATATTTTATTGTATTACCTTCAGTTATGGAAACAATTAATATTTCCTCTTCGGATATTTTTATCACGTCATATTTTTTAAGAATCTATAATCGTTGATTTACATTTTTAAATTAAATTTTTTAATTGCTCAATATGTACAATAAAATCGTCATATATTTTGATTTACTTAAATTCGTATTATTTGGAAAGACATGTTTTTCCGTTTTTGAATCCCTAAATGTAAATTTGAAAATAAAGGTGAAGGTATCCTTTACAACAACCCGGTGTAAACTTCAAGATTTGGTATGCCAATCCACGTATGATGAGGCAATATAAAATTCACAAAAAAAAATTATCTAAAATTTTAATATTTTTTTTTTTGCCGATGAATTATGCGCGACCTGTTGCTGTCCCTTTATTTGTATTTTATTTGTTTTTGTGTTGTGAAGACTTTTCGAGCGAATTTCAAAACAAGGCTTAGAAGTTTACTGGAACGGTAAACTAAATATTTACAAAAAAAAAAAAAATTTCAAAAAATTAATTTTTAATAGGAAAGTGATGAAACGACATGTTTTTTGATCATTTTTTGTGTAATAACCCGATTATCTACATTGCCCGTAACATTTACATTCATAATACACACATATATATATATATATTATAATATTACGACGTTTTGAAAATTTAAGATTTATCATAATATCATATATAAGCTATAATATTACAGTAGAAAATCCGTTTAATGCAGCAATCCATTAACCGATAACTGCAGTATACCTATTTATTAACCGTCGAATATTTCAAGGCAAATCAAACATAAAATGCTTTTCAGTGTTAATAATAATGATTCTCAGTCTATTCCAATTGTTATTCACGAAAATATTGAAAACGAAAACTATGACGTATGGTTTGTTTAGCTCGACGACGACGTGCAGATAGGTACTTATTTATAGAAAAAAAAAATTAACGTCATTCGTTTGATAATTCCTTACAGATTCGACGGCGAATAGTGCACCGGCATAATATATATATATATTTATATTACACGCGGCTTGTGATTTTATACATACCTAACCAGCCAGGTGTTATAAACCAAGTAGGCGCCTAAACATAACATTACATTCGGCCTATAAAAGCGTCTGTCGCCGAGTAGTCGTGGTTACCGCGGTATCCGCGGCACGATGAAGGAAGTGCTATTGGTGGCCCTGTTGTCCGTCGTCTGGTCGCTGCGACCGATCGGCGCGGCGGACGTCGTTCAGATTAAAGCGGCGGCACCCGCGCCCGAAGCGAGGGCCAACGACGACGACGACGACCACCGATCGGCCTCATCAGCGTCCGACGGCGGTGACGTCAACAACGGCACGTCAGCGTGCGACCGGTACCTGAGATCGGCCGAGGTGGAAGTGCGGAACCCGCGGAACCACAAGTTCGTCACGTCCAACGGCTGGGCGGAACGGCAGCGGCCCCGGCCCGAGATCAGCGTGTACTCGCGCGTCGAAGAGCTACCGCTGCCTCAGCCGCCGCCGCCCGCGGCCGGCGCGGCGTACTACCACCAGCAGCGGGACAGCAGCTTTTATCAGCATTCGCGCCAGCAGCAGCAGCAGCCGGCCGTGCAGAGGACGTCCAAGCGGATCATCTACTACGCAACGCTGCCGGACGTGATCCGACCGCCGGCCGGTTACCCTCCGTCCGCGGCCGCTTATTCGGCCGATCCGTTCGCGCTCGGTCCCGGACCGTTTTCCGCGGATTTCCGGCAACTGCAGGACTCTAACAGGTGCGTGCCTACGCCATAATATATAATAGTATATTGTGTACCCGCCGCACCTATGCGCGCGGTAACGTTACAAAAGATACGTTTTAAAAGCATTCTAGCACAGGCGCGGACACTTATTTTGAAAAGTATTTAATACACGTAGGCTTTTGAGCAAGTACTCGCGGGTAAAAGAAATATTCGTGTATGGAAACTTTAAAATACTCTCAAATTTTCTACATGGCATTTTTTTTTTTAACCTAATAAATCAAAAGAACCGTTGTTTTTTAATATTTTTTCATGTCTTGCGTTACATTTTTATATAGAACATTTTACATAATGGTGTAAACATAAAAATCGACCCAGATGCAAAAACCAATATGGGTCCTATTTATTATAAAAAAAAAAAATATTCAATATTCTGGAAGGCCTCTTATTTGTTGTCTTGGACTGACAAAAAACCCTCTGGGCATTAGGGCTCCAATGTAGCCTACATCGCATATGCCACTGATTTGACACCGTATCATATGGTGTAACTGTCAATTGCTCTTCAGTTGATTGTTTTTTAAATCAAGTCATATGAGTTTTTGATACAAAAGGAATAGATAAAATATTACCCTAAATAAATGTATATATACATTGTTCAGAAATACATTCCCTAGCAATAAGTTTTAAAAATATATTATTTCATATTACCTATGTACAAAATTAGATATCATTGTTATTTCTCATAATTCAACTCAGTTAATGTCATAATTCATAAATTATAAATTATAATATTCTTCAGGACTACGCACTAGGCCAGCTCTGTAAAATCATAATATATTTAAAATATGTACAAATAATAGTAAAACTTTATAATTTATAATATTTTATGTATTTATATAAATTATATTTTCCGCAGACTCAAATGTACACAACCTTTTTCAATTTTTTTTTTTTTTTGCTTAACGTGACTGAATTGAAAATGTTATTAAATAAAGAGAAAAAGTGTTTGAAAATTTAGAGTTTAAAATTTAAATAGGTACCTACCAACAGATTACAGATACTTCGAGGAAGTATTTAAAATACTTCGTCCAGATAATTTTTTTCAGAAGTATTTAATATGCGTATTTTGAATACCTACTTAAAAAGTATTTGAATACTTTTACTTTAGAATTTTACTAGACTGCCCAACTATACAGGAATCAGAGAGGCGCGAGTAAAAAGTGTCTGCCCAGGCACTCAATTATTATTTATTACAAACGAGTATCTAGACATGTAGATTTGTTATATTTGAAAAATATTTTTGTCGGTTGACACTACATACGTTTTAATGTTTCATTTGTAGAAAATCGCCGCCGGATAGCTTGCAACGCAACCGATTGACGTCCTACGAGAATGCTTACAACCGCGGTGGCGGTGGTGGCGGTGGTAATGGCGTCACATCTGTCACGACCAAGTCGACGTCCGTGTACAACAGCAGGTATGACGAACCGGCCGAATTCCGCGACTCGTATTACCGGCCCAACGAGCTAACGTCCAAGTTTGCGTCGTGGGCCGAACCGTTTTATAAAAGCTGGTCGTCGTCGTCGTGGGACAAGGACCGGACGTCGTTCAGCAACAACAACAGAGGTTCGCCGTCGTTCTCGTGGGATAGAGAACCGCTAACCAGGGGAGGCGGTTCGTGGGACAGGGAACCGCTCAACAGAGGCGGTGGCTCATGGGACAGAGAGCCGCTCGGCGGGGACAGCGGCAGCTCGTGGGACAACAGAGGCTCGTCGTGGGAAAACCGAGGCTCGTCGTGGGACAAGGATCTAGTAGAAGTGCCGTTGCAAAAGCCCTACAGAGGTGGGGGCGGTGGCACCGGAAACAACAACTTATACAACAACGACAAGTATCCGGAAGTGGCGGTCGTCCACTCGGGAGTGATCGACGTAAGGGGCGATCGGCAGCCGAGCGGATCACCACCACCTGCGCCGCCACCGAGATTCACGATCATCGACGTCGATCCTAAACCGTTCCGTGATCAGCAGCCGCCGACGATGCAGTACGACGAGCGCAGCAGGCCGATGGTGCAGCAGCACATGCGGTACGAACCGCCACAAAAGCCGATGCGGTACGAAGCGTACATGCCGATGTCGCCGCCGCCATCCATGCGGTACGAACAGCAGTATCGGTCGCCACAACAGCAGCAGCAGCAGCCGTCGTCAACTCGGTACGGACAACAACAACAACAACAACAACAACAACAAACACAGAACAGACAGCCGTCTGACGGGTATGTATTATAATGAACAGAGCGACGAATTTCATGCGTTGCATATATTTTCTGATTAGTTTTATAGTATGAGCACAAAATACACAATATTCTACACAACGTTTGTGATCAAATACCCAATTTTTGTAGTGCATATTTCGACATTTTTAGATTTAAAGATCGTGTTTTTTTTTTTATTCCGAGAACGTGTTTTAAGCTATTAGATTCTGAGCGGAGCGATGAATGTATAACAGTTTGATTTTCCAACGATGGGCTTTTTTTTTTGTTCGGGAATTTCTGGCTTTCGGAGCCAGAAGGCTTTCGGATTTCTAGAAGAAAAAAATGTTTTAAATTTCAACTTTTCTGGCAGGAAAGTGAATCTAGTTGGTACTCGTGGGATGTCAAAATTAAAAATGTCCAATACTTTTCTTAACAATTAAATGAAACAAAAAAACAAATTAGGGAAAAACGGGAATATTTTGTCATATAGGGTTTTAGACTATTCAGATGCTCTGTATATAAACGTAAAATCGAGTAAAAGTTATTATGTATTAGGGGTAAAGTGTATGGTTGAAGTACTAAACGAATACTGATTTTAACAAAACAATTGAGAATATTACAACTGAAGCAAAATGGAAACGATAGATAGATCAATTATAAAATTACAAATCTACAGTTTTTGACCAATTGTCACACCAATTTTTGCACACATATTATTTAGGATTTCGGACGGATCGTAATGAGTGTTAGAATAGAAATCATAAGCAACGGCTATTAGGTATTGACGAAAAGCAAAGTGTATTGCTGCGACCAGTAATTTTTGGGTGGCTTCCCCTTCTATGAATAATATAAAAATTATAATCACATATTATTCATCCATTTCTGCTTGCAATTGGTTATCGTAAGAAAAAAATGTTACTACTATTAAACTCATCTCGGATTAATTTATCCCCGCAGAACGCTGGATAATACTTCTAGTACATTATACAATATAATAAAAAATGTTTTACATTAAACAAATCATCTGGTATATGTAGGTTATTGGCGGTGTATAGGAAAATGAAACGAACATAAATGTTTAATCATAGAGATTTTAGATCTAGACCACATGCCCACTTAATGTATTATTACTTATACATAATACACATATTCGGTTTTTACATAATTAGAAGTCAAAGACTATGTTATAATGGAGGATTCCGTTTAGATTTTTTTTTTTTGTGATATTATACCGTTTGTTCGTTTTTAATCGTGAAACGACGATGATCATTTCAGCTACTACGAGAGTATAAAGAACAACATCAACACTCATCAATTCATGACAAGTTGGACGGAAGTATCGACTCAGGATGAAGTATCGCCCACGCACTCCGTGACCATAGATATTGCATCGGTCGGTAATTCGACTAGCGTTCAAAACAATACCAAGATCACTCCAATTAATGCAAATACAACAAAAATACCAAAATGAAAGGTGTTAATAAAATGATAATATGATATTTTAGGTGATTTTTTTTTAATATTAGATTTTATATAAATAACAATTCGTGAGCATAATAACTATTACACGAAACAATGTGTTAAATCAAAATATGCTTCTATATACTATCGTTATACATAAGCAATTTTATATTTAGGATTTTTTTGCGAGAGGTCCGGTTAATTTTCGCAACCCTAAAGTATAAAAAATCACAATTAAAAATATAGTCGAAAAAATAAAACATTATTTTAAATCAAAAAAAAATTTTTTGTAATAATTTAAGCTACAGTATGATTTATAAAGTACCTACGAAGTATACGGACTGAATATTGAAAACTAAAGCCGAACGCTGAATTCTAATTGCATCATTATTTTTAGCATAAACAATATATAGGTAGTTATTGGAAAAAATAGGTACCCATCAAAGTAGAAAATCTTATTTTAGTATATTACTGTTGTTACTAGTAATATGCCGTATTCAACAATATTATCAATATGGATGTATGTTCTAAAGCTATCGTAATTGTGTATTTATCTAAACAATTTTTAAAATTTTAAAATAATACTTGTTGATAATATTTAAAAAACTATTTTTTTAGTAAATTTCTCAATTTTTTGGACAAACCAGGTCTTATCAATTTTTTCTGAAAAAATTTTCTTCTCGTAAATTTTGATCACTTTAATAGAAACTGTGGTAACTAGCAATCCATTTTAATCGCATAAAAATACAAAAATTATCCTAATTTTATCGATCAAATGCCAATGGTGGTGATGGGAGGGGAGTTGGAGCCCAGCCCAATGGGTCCTCCCCTTTTTACCAGTAAATTAGTATATGAGTAGTACACCGTATACATGAGTACCCTAACCTAACCACCTAGTGACTAGTATATAGTACAATATTACACACCTGTCCTGGCCGTGCTGTCTTACCCATAAGTAGCTTCTTTTTCGATTATTTAATTTCATTAGATCTATATTTATAAAAACTAAAGTACCAATGTATCTATTATAATATTATGTTTGTATCCGTGTAGGCTTAATAGCCGTCTGCAATTTAGTACAATGTAATGTACATAAATAAATAATACATCCATATTAAAACTATATACCTATATGGGCATATAGCTAAATAAAGACTATAAAGTATATAGACTCTTACCATAATATACCATCTATTACGTTAAATTGGTAAAGAGCACTAAGTAGTCCCTCAAATTCAAATGTATGATTTACACAATAATTGACAATTATATAGGTAAGACTTAATTCCCAATTAATAAGTAGATCGCATAAACGTAAAATAATACAAAATATATATAGCTCAAAAAAGAAAATCTACACGAACCGATAAATATACTGCAGATAGTACATAGGGACCTACATACCTATATTTATAATAAATAATAATATATATACTAATTTTAATTGTACAGATAAGTTAGATATTATTAGTATAGTTTGATATTATTTATAAATTTATTACCTATACATTTTCATGAATAATATTATATACGAATAATGAATGTACATGTATTTATATACTTTATACGTATATTTTTATTTTAACATGATAAGTACCTCTGTTTTATAGCACAATCTTTAGTTATTTTTAAAGTTTAAATTTTTTTTTTTTTGCTCATCTACAAAACGTTTATCCAGTCATGGTTTTAATGTTCATTATCGAAACGGTAAACGACCATGAAACAATGATCACATAATATTCATCACAATGTTTTACCATAATTTTATATAGGTAGTTCCAGCTCACGGGATTTATAAATTAGTACAGGTAGGTACATATATATATATATATATATATATATATCCTATGTTATTGTTCTCGTTTGAATATTTAATTCATATTATAACTGTTTCTTCGACATAATTATAATGAATAATATATGTATTATGTACTGTGTATTGCACCGAACTATCGAAGTAAAACAAAAAAAATAATATTAACAGTTAGTCTTAATGCTATTTTTTTTTTTTTTGTGACTTCCTATGCAAGTATAAAGATATAATATAGGTATTCAACAAGTAAATAGGTAATGTTGTAAGTAAATGTGATAATCTAAATGACTACATACTGTATGCCCTATAGTGTAAATGTGCGATAAAATAAAAATGCACTGTGCCCCTGTTGGTTTTAATAATAAAGTACTTATATAGCTATCCATGATTTATGAATAATTATTTAAACAGCATACTTAAATCACAGGAATACAATAAATCAATTACCTGCGGAAATGTAACATAATAATTTTAATAGGTATCTACTTAATTTAAAATACACTAGGTTACGACTTAGGTAAGTGGGTGTCGGGTGATTTGAAATTATTTTTCTTATTCTGAGTTGAAATAAATACAAATATTGATATCCGTAAAAACCCGTAAAAATTAATTTGATGGCGTATAAAGATAGACCTTAGATAGCCTAGAACATTATAATAGTTAATACCTTAAAAAAATCGATCAAGTCCATATAATTGAAGTGTAAAAAAAATAAAACCAGTTGTTTCAACTTAACTTTTAAATCACTTTAAAGCTTAAATTGTTGATGACTAAAAATACTTATTAATAAACACTAATATCATCAATTTAAATAGGTATACTATTGGTGACCTGAAACAATATATTTGTTTTAAAAAATAACAAATATAAAAAAAAATTTAAAAAAAATAAACAGTACTTTCAGTATTTTTATCTAGATTTAATAAAATAAAATAGGTACATTTTACATTTTTCTGTGGCTAAACAAAAACTGTTTAACTTATAAAATATGAGTTTAAAAAATAAACCTAATATTTAATAATAATTCAAATTTATACTATCATACTAAATAATAAGAAAATAACTAGGATAATTGAAAGTATAAAAAAAACTTTCTTAGTAACTGAGGCTCAATTGCTTTGTTACAAATCACCTTAGATAATTTTAGATTCTGAGCGGAGCGATATACTATATGTATTGTTTTTAAAATTATGTGTGTTTTTCAATTTTTTGTGTCTGTTGCTAATTACTATGTTCAATAAACGATTAGTACCAAGGTGCAAATAAAGGGAGGTTTGGGTGGATTTAGTCCCCTCAGTTCAAGAGCTAGTAATTAGTACTAATTATTATATTCTGTTGTTATGTGAGTGGTGAACAAAAAGTGGACTGATATTATAAATATTTTCTAATATCATTGTCAAGTTTAAATTTTTAAAAACTTTAATCCTACAAATAAGAATACTATCAGCAGACTACATGAAAAAAAAATTACTCATCTTTGAAAAAAAAATCGGCTTTACTTTTATATAACATAGCTTTTGCTTTACCCAAAAACTTAGGAACCTTCGGAAATAATTTTCTCCGAGCTTTAAACATACTTTTACAAAATAAATGCACATCAGAATGATTAATCATCGAGATTATCTTTTTCTTGATAATTATTACAGAGTTTTTGTCTTATAAGTTTATTTGGTTTCGCATTTAAATCTGTAATCATCTAATGACTTTCTTTTTGTTTTGTGACGCATTCTTATTGATCGTGGTCTCCACTAATGAAAATTATAAATTTTAAGTTGTAAGACATTTTTGCTGTTATGTTACATGTAATTACGATTAGTTTAATGAACAATTTTAATTTTGTCTTTATTTATTTTAAATTCACTAAATTTAAAATAATCGATACAGTACATGTACGGTGTACCTTTATTAAGTATATTTGAAGTCGCGTGTACTATGATAATAATCGTAAAATAATATTATTGATATTAATTTGTTTGAACTTATAAAGGTAATGTTTCGAGCAATAAAGTTGACTAAACCACCGAGAGTGATATTAGTGTACCATTTGGCAATAATACATATTTTTCGATAATTTTTGTATACTTCATTAGAATTTTATTCATTCTATGTGTATAATTGATGTTAAAATAATATATTTAATAGTATAACAGTTTTAAATTAAATAATATATATAATATATCATACTACGGGTACTAGGGTAGGTACAGAGAAAATATTTTTGTACTGTTTTTCTTTTCACAGTTGAATTGAAATCGGTTTTGTTCCAAAACCAGTTTTCAACAAAATCGATTTTGTTTTTTTTGCCATATGCACTTTACAATTCGCTGCTTCTTCAACCCCATCCCTCCTAAAACTAAATATAAAATATATTTTAATATACAATAAGCTATATTATCTTCCATAAAAAAAGATGTGTTATTTATGATTTAATTAACATTTTTTACTTAAAAAATTAGTAAAATTTGATTTCATCAAATCCAAAATATTTTTTGTTTTTTGGTAAAAATAGATAATATAATTTAGTGCCCCTCTAGTATCGTGCCCAAATATGCCTATGGATATAAATTGATTTGAATAAAAAAGTCAGACTATTTCAAGTCAGCAAGTTTGATGGTACTTACACAATATATTATTGTACATTTTTATTTTTATACGTTATTAAAAAGACCAATAGTATGTAAAATATAATATTATAGTTCATATTTACTGATATAAATGTATAGTATCACTTTGAATACAGAACAGTATATAATACAAAGTAAAACTTTAATGAAATAAGTATAAGTTTATTCTTAATAATAATTTTAAATTTCAGTTATTAGATAGTTTAACTGTTTATAAATTGCCAACATCATGATTAATCGTAAATGTATTAATAATTTAACAATATTAAACTTATAATTATAATACATAATAATTTTAAATTTATATCATAAATGTTTATAAAATATTTTTTTGCAATTACCATGATTATAAAGTATTAAGCAGCATAATTATTTATCAAAAATAAGGACTTATAATTAATAGCAATACATAAAATACATTTTGTTTCAATTTTTAAAGAAAAAAATGCTAAATAAAAAGTAGAGTAAAAATACAAGGAAATATAATATAAATTATGATTTTTACATAAATTATCATGAGTTTTAGAATTTTAGATATTAATAGGTGTATAATTAATAAACCAAAGGAGCATTTTTATTTATTATTCTATAAAAAATAATATACATTATATAAGTTGCGGCAATAAAATTAAATCTTAAAAATTCAAACTAAATATTACTTATTAGTGCAAAACAAAAATTGTATCTTTATAATGAACCAGGCAGTTGCAATATCTGTAAATAACATAGTAATTATTTTTTTAACTTTGCTTTTCATTTTAAGTATTTAATTATTCCAACCAAATTAATTTAAATAGGTAAATACATTGATTGAATTCAAATCTAAATATCTTAAGTTATAACATAAGCTATCATAAACAAAATAAACTTACTAACAAAATTTTCTAATAGCACTGGCTAGCCTACAAATTAAAAAGTGTATACAGTCATTTACTTGTGTGAGTATTTAAAAAGAATTATGGATTCATAAAAAGTACTCAACCCCTTAAATAAAAATATATTTTTCTTCACAACTAATCATAATATAAAAAATATAACTACAAATGATAATTGTGATTAGGTTTCCAATTATGGCACTACTACAAAATAAGATGTTTAAAATATATATAAAACCTAAGCCTAAAGACTTGTATTGTTGGGTTACAACAAAGGAACTACTGAAGAAGTGAAATGCTATAGCACATAGTACTTGTCTTTGGTAAATATAATTCTAATTATTAATTTATTAATTTTAAAAACTTAGTCTCAATTGTAAACTAGTTGTCCATTTTTAACATCTCGTAAAATTAACAGCTTAAAGGAATCAAAAACCTCCATTCCAACATTAAGTAATAATTAGCATTTAGTATTCAAACAAATGTTAAGAGGTAATTACCTAATAACATTAATAAATCAGTATTAATAAGTATAAATTCATGGATAAGAATCATTTTTCAACATAAGAATGTGTATTGTATTTTTCGATATCTTACTTGTCTATAATAATGATAAAATGTTACGATTAATTTAAATAAATTGAAAAAAATAAGTAACAAACAATTAGTATCAGAAATACATTTTTATATGAATCATTTGTAGTAGATTGGTGCCTTTCAGTATTCGATAATAAAATATTAAAATAAATATTACACTATTAGTTTCATAGTTAACAATAAAAAAATAAATCACAATTATTTAGTGTCATTAATAAAAATTAAACAAAATAAAATTATAAAAAATCTAAGTACTTAGTTTGATCTATTTAAAAAAAATGTTAACAAACATAAAATGTCAAGAAAAATATATATTTTTATCTGTTAAAACATGTCAAAAAAGTTCTATAATTTTCTCGAATAACAAATAATCATTTTTGTAAAATTAAGTTATATATTGTTAGCAAAAAAAATATATGTATATTTTTATGTGGTTGAATTTCAAATATATTTAATAGATACATAAAAACATGAGGAATTTAGTTGGTAAAATTTGATTGGTTGGTAAGATTTGTTACAAAAACCATTAATTAGCTTTTACAACAGGAAAATAATGCACATTTTCAATAAAATATTTATCATTTAATAAATTTTTACACTACCTATCAGTTTAAAATTATAACTAATTAATAAATTGTAAAATGTTTTATTTATTCACCTATGAAACCAAACTATTCCAAAATAGTTTTTATAAAAATTAAATATAATTTTTTTTTTATTTATTATTTTTATTAATGAAATTCTAACAAAAATTATAACATCAATGAAAATATTATTTATCAGTTCTAAACGTGTTCAAATAGTATCAACTAAAATGTCAACTCATGGTATCGTTAGTACATAATATTATTGTTATATTTTATAACCAGAGTTCAGAACTAGCACCTAAAATCATCAAAATAAGAGTTTAAAATTTTTATTATAAGCATTAATTTAAAAAAAACTTAATAAAAAAACGCAAACTCAACAATTTTACCCTGTTCCCAACCAAATTAAAAATAAATAGGGTTTTCCCACAAAATCATATATTATTTTAAAATATAAAACATGGCCATTATGGAAAAATGTCAGATCCGAAGTCAAAAAATGTAACTTTTTAAGACTATACTATCTTTTTCTAATTTTAAAATTATAAATTAATAAAAAAAAAACAATATGACAAACACCGCTACCTAGAATTAATTAATTATATGTTACCATTGGAATATTTTTATTGTCTTAGCCATGACAAACACAACAAATATCGAAAATAAACCAAGATGAGTTGAGTATTGCTGCTAAATCTAGGTAGAGTATAAAGGCAAAATTCTATCATACACATAGTAAGGAAAAAAATTGGTTTTGTTAAAGTTTACCTGTCAGTTTGTCATTTCAAAACAAAAAACTATATTATAAATTACATATTTGAAATCATATTTACATGACATAAATTTCCATATCATTCTGCACATTTGCTAGATTTTAAGTCAAGCTAAATAAAAAAAAGCAAATGCTTTAAGTCCCAAACCATGTCTATAACAAATTTAGATTTTTGAATTTTAATATTAACTGATTCATATTTTTGAATTGCACCATATTTATACTCTTGTAAATCTAAATTCTAAACTACTCGAGTAATCTACCACTCTTCTTCTTCTTCAGTAGCAACAAAGTTGGATGTGACATCAACATTCTAAAAATACAAAATAAAAATTGACACAATATAAGCATTTTACCATTTTAGTATAGCCTTATTATAAAACAAACAAATAATGTAAGATTTTTAGTTTGCTTAAAATAATAAGACAACTGGATAGTTAATATTAATATTTATGTTACCATTCTTATATCGTTGAAATTGTCAATAGCTGGAGAAGCTAGAATACGTTCAGAAGCATCATTTAGAAATGATGGTACTTCTTGATCAGCCTAAAATATATAATTTAAAATGTATTATTTTAATAAAATCATAAGTTTTTTTTTTTTAAAAATATGTTATTTATTTCAATGCTAATTTTTAAGACAATTTAATTGCAAATTTATGCTCTATCCAGCAAAAGAAAGCGCTAATTCAACCCAATCTCACTTGAAATTCTGCTATCGAGCTAATTTTGTCATGGCAAGGTTTAGAATGGGGATGCGCTAGAAAACTGATTTTTGTTGAATGACGGTATGTTTTGTAGTTGGACAGAGTTTAGTTATTTAGGTATTATAATAAATTGAATTATATAACATTTTAAACAATAATTTAAATTGATTTTTTAAGAATTGGTATTAATGGAAACTTACTTGTTTGAGAATTCTAATTAATTCAGCTGCTAGTGGACTATCAATTTCTGGGTCAAAAAATGAAATAGCTTTACCAGCATTTCCTAATCTACCAGTACGCCCAATCCGATGGACATACTCATCAATTGTTTTTGGTAGATCAAAGTTCACTACATAATTCACACCTTTTATGTCTATTAAAAAAATTTAAAAAAATATTACTATTAACACTCTATAATATTAAAATAACCATTCAAAGTAAATACCTAATCCACGAGCTGCAACAGCAGTGGCTACTAGAATTTTCATTTTATTTGTTTTGAAATCTCTTAATGCTTGTTCTCGTTCTGGTTGCTCACGTGCACCATGAATACTTGTAGTAGGGAAATCCACTTCACTTAAATATGCAGCTGTGTAATCTGCGACTTTTTTTCTTTCTACAAACACTATTGTACCTTGACAATTTTCTAAAATAATAACAATACATTTATGGGTTATAACATTTATACAAGCTTAAGACACAAACAATTGCATAAATATTTTAATATTTATAATAACTTATTTAACATTTAACATTAATAAGCATACCCATTTCTTTAAGTACATCAATTAATGCATTTTTTTTTTTAAACTTTGTGACTTCTATTACTGTTTGCACAACATCTTTACATGCTCCTCCTATTTCTCCAATAGCTACAAATATATAATCTGGTTTCAAGTAAGAAGTGGCCATATGTTGTATTTCACTCGGGAATGTAGCAGAAAACATTAAAGTCTGTCTTGATTCCTAGAAAAATTATTTTCATCAAAACTCCTGTCATAATCATATCACCACATTGTACATAATACATCTTATTTAATATTAGTATATATAATATACTAGATGATCCTGCATTTCCAGTGACAAATTAAATGTCCTTGAATTTACCCCTTAAATGCTATTAAATATAAGCTACACAAATTTTAATACATTTATTTGGATTGTTTAATCAAATATAAAATATAGGTGTAAAATTATATTCATTCATAATAACTATTTTATTTATCAAGTACTATATACAATACCTATAAAATCCTATCAAAATCAGTGCATCTATTTTCAAAGTCTTTCCCAGATATACAGTCAAATGTAACTGTGCATATTTCATGCTATATTACATTTAAAAACCATATCAAATAAAATTTGAATATTTTAATTTGTGATACACAAGATGTATAACTCAAACCCATTAAAAAAACAATGTTTTAATAAATAAATCTCTGTAAACTATATTTTTAATATTTTTCACAACAATTTAGAACCCAAGTTGCCAAAAGCAACCATTAAAAAAAATGTTTTTACTATTTGTTAATTTGTTAATAGTGTTTGTAGTACTTAGTTATTATCGTATTTACTATAGTTATTATCTTTGTCTTGCAAACGATCAATTAAATTATTCATGAGAGTTAGTAACTTATAAGAATTATATTAAATTAAACGACTCTAATTGTTTTTTTAACTGTTATCTAACATAAGTAATTATTTAGTTATGACTTTCACTTTTTCATCAAAATTTCTCATAAATTAATTTAAATATTATAGAGGGGCCAAATGATTTTGTATTAGATCTTTATTTTAAACTAATTAAATCCTGGACACCACATTGATATATTTTAAGGCACTAAAAACTGTTGGTTTTATTTTAAGGAAAAACCCAATTTTTTAAAATTAGATTATCACTTAAAGTAATCTACTGCTAATTTTTCATAGTATCTTGGAATATAGTAGTTTTTTTATGACATTCTCATACAGTTTAGGACTCTCTCAAAATTGAAAGTGTTTAGCGACAGCTTTTTAAGTTTGTGTGACTTTTACTTAGGTATCTCTCATGCACAGCATGGCTATAATTCAGTAGCTACACAATTTGGATTGGGATCCTTTGCTGAATGCTAAAACACATTCAATTTTAAGTTTTTAAATACTTAATCTCTTATCTGGTAAAATAAAATGATATGTCTACTCTCCTATATTTATAAAAACTTTAAATTCTCAATAGAGAATCAGATATTGTGTTTCATTTTTTATATAATAATAAGATTAATGAATCAATTAGACGCATACTGTTCATTGTAAATGTTGACATTCCCTTCACCTTAATTATATACAATTCAATTATACTGTATCATATTAGTATTAAAAAAATATTATATATATTGTTCTGTGTGTTCTTCTATTGTTATACATATTTTTTTAGTACATGTATATATAAACCAAAGGGATTAGCCTATTTACTCATAAGAAATAACTTTTTCATTATTGTGTATGTTAATCTAAACATGTATATAGTGCACATTCAGCAATAATATTATCATAAGAATTATTATTTTATCTGTTATTATAGATCTACAAACATAATTCTTTTGAAGAAAAATATAGTTTATACAGCATTTGTTAGTATATATTTATGGTATTAAGTTATCATTTATATTTTAGTCAGGAAAAATGTCCACCACGGGGCTCAAAATGACCGACCTTATACACAATGCACATTACACATATGGCATGTTGTAAATTACAGACAACTTAGTACTTACTATGGGAGTCATAGTCGAATGTGTTAATACTTGTTCTATATGAGGTTTGAATCCCATATCCAACATTCTATCTGCTTCATCCAAAACAAAAAATTTAACTGATGAGAAAGTCACAATACCTTTTTCAACAAAATCATTCAGACGTCCTGGAGTAGCAGTTAATATGTGAACTCCTCTCTGTATTAAAAAAATTATTAAAATTAAAATATAAATTCAAAAGAGTGGATTTATTCTTTTAGTTATTAAATTATTTAAAATTACATTACCTGAAGGATTTTAGATTTTTGATGATGAATAGATGTACCTCCATAGAGAAGTCCATTTCTAATATCAGTTCCTTTACTAAATTTCCATACACATTCACAAATTTGTGAAACTAACTCCCTTGTAGGTGCAATAATAACTACATGAGGTTCACAATGATGTTCATCATAAATTAATTGTGTTGGTTGATTCAGCAAATTATGCAAAATAGGTAAAACATATGCTGCCTAAAAAAATAATACTTTATACATTTGTTAATTATTTAAAGATTAAATTAACTTACAGTTTTTCCAGAACCAGTCTGAGCACTGGCCATCAAATCTCTACCATCAATGATAATAGGTATTGCATAATTTTGTACTGGAGTTGGTGTGGAGAAATTACAGTTAAATAAGTTGTCTAGCAAAATAGTGCGCAAGCCAGAACTATGAAAGGATGTCATACTTTTTGGAGGGTTAGTTCCACTCACTTTTACTTCAATAGTTTTATATTTGTCAAAATTAAGCCCTGCCTCAATTCCAGCTATAGACTCTTCGTTTTCAATATCAGGAGGAATATACGCTGCTTTTGGAATAGTTGGTTTATCATTTTCATTTTTTTTATGACCATCTTCACCATGCCCATACCAGCCACCTGATGATTGATCACGCCTTCCACCTCTACCGCGATTTTGCCCTCGCCCACGACCTCGATGACTTGGGGCAGTGTTATCACCATAATTATTATCGGAGCCATATTCATCCCTAAATGATTCATTTTCTTCATCAAATCTTTTTAAGAAACCTCGACCTCGACCTCGACCACGACCACGACCACGTACATATCCATTATTTGAAGTGGGTTCATAACCGTAAGACTTTTCATAAAAATTATTACCATTGTTTGATTTATTAAATCCCCCTGGTCCTCTCCGATATCCTGAGTTATTTTTATTACCATAATGATTTTTTGGTTCAATTTGATTAACCCAAGTATTTTGATTGTTTTCATTATTGGAGAAATCACAGTTATTTTCTTGTGTTTCTATATCGGCATTTTCAAATACGGAATTATCATTTAATGTAGTATCATTTAGTGTTTTAACTATATTCTGATCATAGTTATCATTATTAGAAATATTATTTACATCATTTTTCCATTCATCAACAGCAGGCTGGCTAATTTCATTAGCGTCTGATGAATTAACAATTTTTTCCATTGTGAGAAATCTGTGGGCAAGAAAATTTTTGTTTTAAATATTTGGATAAATTTATTTAAATTTTTAACTTTTGTGCGTAAATATGTCAGAGAATATTAAATATTAATTGTATATTCACTTTTTTTTTTTATATTGATAACAATAAAAATTAATTATCATAGTTATAAATAAAAAAGATAATAATAAAAACTACGGAATCAGCTAAAATTGTTTTTTTTTACATAAACAGGTTTATTTTTAAATATAATATTAAATAAATAAATGTATTATTCTAATTTACGAAAATTTAAATTATTTATTAACCACTGATAAATTTAAAAATGAAAATCAAAAAACAACAGTTGATAGAAATTAGTTCAATAATTGTTAGCTACAAATTAAAGACTGATATGAAAATATAATATTTAGATTACTTAGTTCATAATAAAACAAAAATCGTACCTAATTAAGAATAATACATTTTTTAAATTATATTAGTGAAATCACCAGAGAATAGTTATTTTAATAGCAGGTCCACAATAAACACCAATATAATTTGAAAATAAAAACTCAAATTTTCCCACATGGTCAAGATACAGCCTATAATTTTTTACAACAATAATACTTTTTAATTTTTTGTTGTTTCTGTGTGGACATAGCATAAAACAATAAACAACAACCTACATCTAATATTCAAATCACTAACTTTTATATGTGAGTAGGACATTGGCGATTATGTTATTAATGTTATACTTAAGTTTTCTATTTACTCAAACTATTACCTGGTGTTTGAACAGGCGGAAACAATGCTAGTCACAGTGCACTCGTCAAGTCGATGGTGATAACAATATAGTTCGCTTCTAAATTCAAAATAATAAAAAATAAAAGCACCACACTATAAGAAGGCCAATGTTCAATACTTTAGTGATAGCGTATATAGTATTTGTCAAACGACAAACAGACACCACTCTCACTCAACACAATACTCACATAAATTGTGTGAACCATGAATTCAGTAAGTATAAATCGAAATCTACCTTGAACCCATTAAGAAAAGTCCAACAACAGTTCCACACGACGCCAGACGCCAGCACGCTACAAGTCACAACCTCAAAAAAAACAAGATAAACAAAACAATAACGAAAATCTAATCCAATCATAGAAGAAGCGTCTTAATACAGGATGCGCCGTCGATTGTGCGCATGCGCAACGATTCTTGTATTGCTATCATTTTGGGTCCGGAATTGAATTTACATTTTTATGTGGAGTATATAGTATTCAGTACGGGATTCGGGCGACGGATTATAAAAATAAACTCCATCTCAGTTCATGCCCTGCGGTTTTTAATATAATCATGAAATTAATGACATTCATAACTACAAAGCAATGGTCATAACAGTCATTAATCTGTGACCTTGTATTGTAGGTACATTTGTATATTATGTCATATTATTATTCATCTGTGGCATAAAGTCAATAACAATCTATCACAGTTTTCTGAGAGTAAAAATTGTGGGCGATTTGTATTTTGTCCAACACAGTTTAAAGGACAAAGTTTTTGTTGCATATTTAAGAATATTTCAGGGGTTAGAGAATAATTTAGTTTCTTTATAGTATATCTCGGAATACTTAGTGCATTTATTGTAAGAACAAAATAATTGTAGATATATTTTAATTTTCAGTCATAATTATAGTTTTTATTTTGAAATTCATAAGATTTTTTAAATCATATACTAATTATCATTTTTTTCGAATATCGTTTTTTTTTAGATTTCGAGCAGAGCGAAGAATATATTGATTGTACAATGTTGTTATTATTTTTGTGTATGATTTCATGTTTTGGGGCTTTAAAAGTGCTTTAATTTTCTTCATCGGCATCTTTTCTGATAAGAAAGTGAATCTAGTTGGTACTTTGGAGGGTCAGAAGTAAAAAATTCACAATAGTTTTCAAACGTGTCAGAAGAACAAAAAAAAAAAAAATATGGAAAAACGGGAACTTTTACGCAAAGCCAATTTTTGACAAAACTGATTTTGTTTTTTGTGGTGTATCTAACACAAAAAATAATAACTGTAAATACTTGATACTTTCACGGAATGTTGATATTCTTTTTCTATACACCATTAAATTTTAAAAATGGAAAGAAAATTTTCGATTTTTTAAAATTTTTTTTCCATAAATATGGATTTAAAAATTGATGTTAAGTCAAAAAGCTTAATAATTAATTATTATTAATACAATATTAAATACAAGGAACATCATAAGTTATTATAATAACAATTGAAAATTACTAAAGGTACATAGGATTACATTTTTTATAAGCATTTAAACTTTAAGGTTTAAATTTTAACCAACATTCTTGATGAATGTTTGAATGAAAAAAAAAATCTCGAATGTTTGCAAATTATTTTCTAGTTAAAAATGTATAAAATGTTCAATTTTTATAGCTAAGGATTGAGAATGTATACAAGGTTCATCAAAAGTCATAAATTATTCTAATAGCAGTCGATAAATATTAAAAATACATAATCACACTTTTTGTTTATAAGCATTTAAAGTCCAAATTTTAATCAAAATATCGAACATTTTTAAATTATTTTGCAGTTCATAACTTATAAAATGTTCATTTTTTATAACTAAGGATTAAAAATCTAAAAAGAGGTATCTCGTAAGTAATTAATAGTTTAACCAAATAATCAAAATAATATATTAACATGGTAGTTTTTTTTATACATATTAAGTTTAAATTTAGATGAAATTAGATATTTAATCGAAGAATAACAATGTTAGTTATTTTGTGGTAATTTTAAAATATTTTTCATGGGTGCGTAAAACGTTTAATGTACATTATTATATTTTATACACACAATGGCATTTTTAAATACAATGTTTTTGGCACAAATGAATTCAATCTACTATAATAATAAAATTAATTACTTTACAACAATAATATCATAAAACATATTTAGTAATATAGACAGAAGGTCTTCGCTCAGACTCATTTTTCGTATTCAATGATTTTATATCATTGTATATATCTAAATTTAACACATCTATGAAAGTGACCCACTCGACGACACTGACTTGCCGAACTTATTATTTTTATTCTGCCTGTTAACATTTTTTCTACAAAAAAAAAAGTTTCTATTTCCTTGATCAGCATCTTTTCTGGTGGATAAATGAATCTAGTTGGTTATTTCAGTTAGAATTCTGTAGTTGATTCTACACGCATTAGTGTCAATAATGTTATCCACAGTTGTGTTGATTTTGAACTGGGCGGAGCTTGGTGTTAATTTTACATTAAGGGATAGTTAAAATAATTACTACTCTTTGTGTTTGACAAGACTCATAATGATGAGTGGTTAATATGATATCAGTTGATTTTAAGATAATCTTAGTAGTATTAATATTCTAACAAATAAAATTATGTAAATAATATGATATTTGCTATATTCAATATAACATTACAGCAGTTTTAAATTAGCCAATAGCATTTTTAATCTTAGAACTACTTATTGTAATGTACAAAAAATCAGAAAATTAGAAAGAATATCGTTGTCTTCACGACTCCACAAATTTATTTGGCTGTCGGGAGAAAGTAAACCCTAGACCCGCGATATCCTACCTAACGCCTAAACTCTATCGATTATTACCTACTTGATAAATAATTATATCATTTTTCATTCCGCCGTAACATGTTTGGACACAAATCGACACATCGATATTTTTATCTGGGATTTGGAAAAACGATTGGAACACATGTTTAAACACACATTTTTTCAGACACCAAAAATAAATACAACATTTGGGTACCCACATCATATTTCTAAAATAATACCATGTTTTGGTAACCACAATTAGGTACACATTTTTTACTATTTTACTTTTTAGAGCTTATTAACGCTATCCAGGACACACCACGAGTATGTTGGCTCTTAATTGTCTCTCAAAAAAAAAAAAAATCATTAGGTCATTACAAAAATACTAAATGTATTAAAATCAAAAATTTTATTTTATTTTAATTATCTAATTATTTTATTATTCAATTGTATTAATTTTTTCCGACAAAACGTGGATTGATGTCATAAATATTTTTTAATATCATTGTCAAGTTTAGATTCTACAAAATTTTAATAGTACAAATATGAAATCGAAAGTAAAAGGAATATTATCAGTAGACACCATGAAACAAAATCGCTCATCTTTGAAAAAAAAATTAGTTTTACTTTTATTTAACATAGTTTTTGCTTCAACCAAAGACTTTAAAATTCTGTGAAATAATTTTCTCCGAGTTTCATATATACTTTTCCGAAATAAATGCATGTAAGAATGATTGAGATTACCTGATTCTTGACAATTATATGGAATTCTTGATTTAGAAATTTATTTGGTTTCGCACAGTGATAGATTTATACCAAATGGGGAAATGTGAGAGGATTTGGATGTTAGACAAGACACTTAGTTATACCGAGTACAATTTTACGTATAAATTTATTTTACGTTTAAATAAAGTAAGTGTAATATAAATTATTTTACTTTATCGATAACCTGGTAGCAATCATGTATACGGAGCAAGCAATGAAACTAGTCTAGTATGTTTAGCAGGCCGAACAATTTAATAACATTATATTATATTTTTTTGTTGTAATTTAATTTTATTTTGGCCCCGTTTGTTTGTTTTTGGAATGCGTTCAAATGTGTCAAAATATTGAACTATATCCTCTGTATTTTTTCCTAAATATGTTTGGAGTTTTGTAACAATCCATTTTATGGTCAAAGATATTGTTTGTTATTATTTTTATAAATTGATTATTATTTTTGGGATCGTCTATGATTTTTGTTCGTTCTATTGTCGTTAATTCAATGTTTTGATTTTTTGTTTGATATTTAGTACCAATCGAGCAACGGTTAAATATTTTACTTATATAAGGTGGTTGTTTTTAATCTGGATCAAGTTCTTGGTTATTTTTATCAATGATATACTTGTATACAAAATTTCTTAAAGTTTCTATATTGTCAGAGGGTGAATAATTCACATTAACTTGTGTTAGTAGTGTGTAGTGTTCTGTTGTAGTTAAAAAATTAATGTATTTGTTTTTGAATTGATTGTTTATTCAGTCAAATTTAGTTTTCCAATCTAATTATCTAAATTGTTCAGGAATGATATTTGGTATTTTTTTTTTTTTGGGGGGGGGGCAAGATCCCATTTGCTCAAAAATGACTTTTCGCTTTTCGCCATGTAAATATTGCATGAACAAATATTTTAAAACTACTTACCTTTTTCGCACAAGAATATTATAGCACTTTTTGATCATGTTTTTATAATACACAATTTGGAAACACTTACTTAAAATTATTTACGTTCAGTACATGTCTACAATGGTGTATTTAATATCTTATAAAGATAATATCGCAGTGGTCCGCTATAATTATTTTATAAATATAAGATAGTAATAATTGTAATAATACTTGCCTTAATAACATTTGATCACTAAATAACTGTTTCAGTGCAGTTTCGTTCGCAGAGTGCGTTAAATGCAGTAATTACGATTAGATAGTAAACGATTTCAATAAATTCAAGTGAAATAATGAAATTTTTAGAAAGTAAACGAGGATGTCGTATGGTATTGTATAATAATTTTAAATATATTTTGGACCGACAAGTAAAAAAGACTATTCTACCCATTAGAGATGTGTTACGAGAACTTGTAATGCACTAATATATTCAGACCAGAATGATTTATTTCAATAACTGGAGAACATAATCACGACTCTTACGATCTAACAAATATTCATCGCCAAATTGTAAATGTAGAATGTAAACGTAAAGCCGTAGAAGATATGCATACACAATCGAAAAAAGTTGTATTAAAGGAAATTGCTCAAAATGATCACGCAACATCAGCATTTACTGTATCTGATATTAATAGGCTGAGAAAAAATATATATAAAACTTGTAAAAGTGTCCTTCCTCCTAATATCCCTAATATTAATGAAGTGCATATACTTATTTATACGGAAAAAATAGTTACTACTAGAGGAGAGTCGTTTTTATTAATTAATAATAAAAATAAAAATGTATTGATTTTTCATATGAAAAAAATTTATTCTTAAGTCAAATTGAAAATATATACGTAGATGGTACTTTTAAATATTCATCAGGATTTTTTAATCAAATGTTCACTTTAAATGAATTTAAAAATGGACATTATATTCCGTTAGTATTTTGTTTACTCATAGATAAATCGATCAAAACTTATAAATTCGTATTTACTAAAATTATTGAAAAATGTAATACACTTGGTTTACCGTTCTCACCAAAAAAAATTTAAAAAAACCAAAAATTTCTTAGGCCCACAATTAGCTTAAAAATTATCAAAATATTTTTAATTTTTTTTTTTTTTTTTTTTTTTGATGTATAGAAAATGGTAATCTAAACATTTGGTGAAATTTTTAAATGTCTACGGTTATTCCTTTTTGAATTACATCAAAATAAGATCGTTCCCGGAGAAAACGGATGAATATTTAATGTCTAATTTCAAACGCTCATAAAAACTTAGTTTGACTTTCCGATAAACATTTTCTTTTTTAGAAAGGTAGAAAAGTTTATAAAGAATCTTGTATTGAGTTTTCAAATCTTAGATTTAGATAGAAAATTTTTTATGAATTTCCTAATTAAAAAAAACTGCAAATTTTTGTGATTTTTACAAATTTTTTCGAATTTTAACATATAGTAAGTACGTAAGTAGAGTACCGATCATTCGTTCATGTTAATTGTTAGTTTTAGTACGTCGTGCCTTTGTTGTATATATATATATAGTGACATATTTAACTAAATATAAAATGGAAAAGCGAGTTAAAGACATGCAAATAATTTCATCACAGATTTGCTCTTATGATAAAATTACATAATTTAAAGTATTAGAAATAGTTGCTGTTGAAATTGAAAGAAAATGTTAGTTTATTAAATATAAAATTAAGAAAATTTTTTAAATTCTATACAAACAACATGAAACAAGTTATAAATAATGTATTGTGTTTTTTTAGGTTTAGATGAAAATTAGTTAATTTCAAATGTTTCAATGCATTTCAAACTGACAATACCAGTATTGAATTAATTGATTATGGCTCTGTTTATCAAACAAAGATAGAAAATCTATTTATCCGTCCATTATATATTAACTTTATGTGTATGAACCATTTGTAATTAGTATTCTGTCAGAAAATTTAATTATTATGTTACGACTTTAGCTAATATTATTTATACTAATTAGTTCTAATTGTATTTTATATATATTTTATTGTATTTATTATTTTATTCATTCTTAGAATTTACATGAAAGTGTGGTTCTTGTTGATATTACCTAACTGAAAATATAAAGTATATTATACAAAGTTGGAAAACGGTGTTAACGAAAAATAATTATTAGAATCAAAAAAAGAGTATAAGCTATTCATTTTATAGTATCTACTTGATACAAATTTAAAATGACATGTTTTCTCATCTTGTTTAATCTTATACATTTTAATAAGGTACTTAATTTAATTTTTTCCTTATAAAATAATTGAATTTGTGATCCATAGATACTTTAATTAGTAATCTTAATTTAAGATCGTTGATGTCGTAAAATACTGGTGTATAAATTGTAAGTACAGTTTCATCGAATAGAAAATTTTCCTGGTTTTTCAAAATTCGAATTAAATAATGTGCCACCTTCCGAAACCTCACCAAAATAATGTAATATCTGCGAAACGTAATATTTATGGATCATATTCAAATTTGGATTTGTTCTTAGAGCTGAGTTCTATATGTCTAATATTCTTTGTGACCGAAAGGCGGCGAAAACCGTGTGCACTTTCGAATTGATTTTATGGCGCCATCTATATTTTGTGGCTGTGTGTCGCTCAATCTTGCTTTGCGCCCAATACATCTTGAAATGCAACCATACATACAAGGTTTTTTTTTATCACTTGTTATACGAAAAACAGGCAACACAGTATCTGTTCACAGTATTTATCTATTCTATGGTTGTACACACACAAGTCACAAACTAATAACTATATAGCTTATCTATCATACTCCTATATGGCTGTATTATACATTTATATTTAGATTTATTATTTACTTTTATTTTAGAGAAAAGTCGATGTGCACCGAATAAAATATAAAATAGTAAACACTAGGTATATTGTATAATACTCTTACATTTCGAGGTGTGTCTTTTGAATAGTCGAGGCATCAAGAGATGGCTGTGGCTGGAGAACCTTTGAACTTAGCAAAAGGTGAGTTTTAATTGAAAAACAATTTTAATTTTGTAATGTGTGATGGTATCCGTACTCCATTGTTTTATTTATTTTGATATTTATAATTTTCACAGATGTCAAGCGAGCGATCGAACTGTTGGAAAAGCTTCAAAAAAGTAATAAATCCACAATTTATTATTTTATATAAAATATAAATTAAACTATTTGTTTACTTTTGTGTAGCCGGAGAAGTGCCTGTAACAAAATTAGCTGCGTTACAAAAAGTATTGCAGAGTGACTTCTTAGCATCGGTACGGGAAGTGTATGAACATGTTTATGAAACTGTTGATATACAAGGATCTCAGGTATTTAATATTCACTACATCATTTGTATTCATACTGACATATATTATAACCTTTTTTTGGTAGGATGTCCGTGCATCAGCTACAGCTAAAGCAACCGTCGCGGCATTTGCTGCTAGTGAAGGTCATGCCCATCCAAGAGTGGTGGAATTGCCCAAAACAGAAGAAGGACTTGGATTTAATGTGATGGGAGGTCGAGAGCAAAATTCTCCAATCTACATATCACGCATAATACCTAGTGGTGTAGCTGATAGACATGGTGGTTTAAAGCGAGGGGATCAACTTCTGTCTGTTAACGGAGTGGTTAATTGCTTTTTTAACTTAATTTATTATATTGTTATATTGTACTTATCCTAAACTTAAAAAAAAATATTTTTGTAGTGCGTAGAAGGTGAAAATCACGAAAAAGCTGTAGAGCTACTAAAACAAGCCCAAGGATCTGTTAAATTAGTTGTCAGATATACACCAAAAGTTTTGGAAGAAATGGAAATGCGATTTGACAAACAACGTGCTGCTCGGAGAAAGCAACTAAACCAATAATTACATGTTGGTATGAACATTAGTCTACAACTATGAATAGTATTTGATCAACTTAAATGGCATACTTATATAGATTAAGGGTTGTTAAAATATTCTTGTAATATTGTCACTAGGTCTTGTCCTCTAATCAAACAAAAAATTGTGTTTTGTGTTTGCAATAACAACTCAAAATTATATACAATAATTTAGTAAATTGATTTAAGTGAATTACATGCTTAGGTTAATCAACATAGAATTAACAATATACTGACAAGTAATTGTAGATATAAAGTTTAAAATTTAAATTCTCTATTAAAATAATTTATTGTTGATATTACAACATATAATTAAAGAAATACATTTTTCAAATTTAGTTATTCCCTTCATCCCTATAAGAATTTGTTACTTGAACACTTTAATATAACTGAATTAAATATTGGTTTCATTTCATAAATATCTTATTATTTTAAATACATTTTTTTCGTATAATACTCATGTTAAAATATTTATAAAGTTTTTATTTAGTTAACTGTAATTGTTTAATATTCTTTATGAAAATTCAATCTTATGTTTATTAAACTAAAACTATTGTCAACTCCAGTAAAACCACCTTTCTTTTAGATAACAAATTTCTGATTTCTATAAATATTATTGAATATGAATCATAATGTTTAAAATTGTTCATTGTGATTCTAAAGTTTTAAAAATAACTTTTACATCACCATTATCTAAATGAATTTAGTGATATACCTTCCAACAAAATTTATATGATATCCAAGTGTTTATATTTTATTATTTGTTATTTTTTATCACGGATATCGCTTACACTAAGCAAATACATTTTGAGTGTTTATAAGATTATAGTTTTACATGAATACATAGTGTTATTATTTAATTAGTGTTATTAAGAATTTGTATTTATAGCTATAAACCTATAACTAACTCATCAAGATTATTATATATTATTTAATACTTTATAGTTTAAGATAATCCCGTATTTTCAGTATTATAATTTATAATAATATGAAATATGATACACGCTATATTTTGTAAAATTATTACAAATCTGCAATTATTTATTACTTTATTATTATACTAAATATTATTATAGTTAATTATTATTCATTACCAGCTTACAAATTTTAATTAAATAAATATATTATAAATAATTATAATATATAGTAACAATATTGAGTTTATTTAATTCATCCAATTTTTATTTGAAAGTTGATAAAACTGTGTATCACTGGTCAATGAACAATGCTTGATTTAAGTCTCGAAAGGCCAAGGTAATAATAAAATACTATTTTTCTTGGTCATTATTTAATATTCTTAATAATTTATCACTTTACAAAGTTAGAAAATCTAGGACACGGACCTGAAATCCCTAAAACAATCTCATCCTCAAGGCACTGGTGTATTGCATCCCCTGCACCCCCCTCCCTTAATCCGATACTGTCAGTGAATAATACTAAAATAGTAAAATATCAAATAGAAATATAGCTTCCATTATTACTTAATACTTTAAAAATTATATTAAAAAACTGGGCAAGTCGCTCTGCTATATAGAGGATTTCAACTGTTTCAAGTGTACCTCATCATTGAGTGGGTCACTGAGATGGATGTGTTAAATTTGAATTCAATAATTTGCATGCAAAAATTTGTAAGTGAACAGGTGTATCAAACTAATGTTGAGAGTCGCATAACAAATGTATTAATTCAATGGACCAATTATAGGCGAAGGGCCACTAAATCATGTTTCCATTGACTCATTAAATGTTTAGAGACTGTTGGTATTTACCGGAATAAAAATATATAATTTTATTCTTTTTCTATGAATTGGATTTTTGCTTCTCAAAAATAATACGCTCTACTAGGGGACGTTAATTTTCACAGAGTATTTTATTTTAATAGGAACATTCAATATTTCAACATTGCCATCATACAAGTGTATAATTAATTGTTAGTATTGTAATTAGCACTACAATTTAAAATATACCTAAATAATTTTTTTTTTTTTTTGTGTTATAATTTATATGAATAATGTATATCATTATGTAAAGAAATAAAAATCGGCAACGCCAACAGCTGTTAATAGTTAATACGTAAAATGTAAGTATCCATGGTGTGACCCTAGATATTGTATTCATTTATTTATTATCTGTGACGGAACCACGTGATACTGTGTTGTCAATAGTAGACGAGATAACAGTGATGGCGGTGATAACGACGTAACGACGGCGATTGCAGTTCATATTTCTTAAATCATACTGCTAATTGCTATTATATAGTTATTACTGTTTATAGTATGTAATTATACGTGCATAACTCATAAATACATTATACTGCCAGTGCCAGCCATTCATTTGAAGTTACGTTACTGGAGTGTTCGGCAATGGATTTGGTTAAATCGGTGGTTGGTAATAGTTCAAACTGTTCAAAGTCGTCCAGCGTTCGTAGTTAGCCAAAAATTGAAAAAATATGCTGTCCCGGTGTAATTTTTATGCAATCGCGATGACTAGCGCGAGATTGAACGTGTTAGGCCCGCACCGTCTGTTCGCCTCTTGTACGGTTTGTTTGTCCAAGTGTACAACCACAACGTCCAGACGGAGGAAACAACAATCGTGTCGCGGCCAAGGATGTTTAACTACCTCACACAACCTTGGATCGTATATGCATTATACTTATGGTAGTCAACAAACTATGAGTACAATGACGACTGCGTCGCCACCGCTGCCGCCGCCGGACGACGACAAATCGCAAAGTATCTTTCAGAGGTTTAAGAACATGGCCAAAAAGTACTGGTACATTGTGTTGCCCGTTCACCTGGTTACTTCGACTGTATGGTTTGGTTCGTTTTACTTTATCGCCAGCATATTTGACGTGCCCTCTCTATTGGAAAAAGTGGGCATTCCCGATAGTATTATCGACAAAGTAAGAGACGGCAACTCGTGGACCAGTTACTTGGTCATTGCCTATGGTCTGTATAAAGTTTTTACACCACTCAGATATATGGTAACATTAGGCGGCACTGGTATAACTATACGTTATTTGCAAAAAATAGGGTATGTTATTGGTGGGACACCGTGTCCCAAGAAGTCAGGAACATAATAAAGACACACATTACTTTATAGTATATTTATAAGATTGTTTGAATATATTAATGAATAGATAAAAATTCTGTTGTGATTTTATAATTTTATGTAATATTTTGTAATATTTACAACCAACATCATAATATTTAAATACTATAAAAAATTGTTCATAAATACATTCTATTAGATGTCAATTAAAACTGTTTTTTTTTTTTATTGTATAATAGTGATATTTTTTCTAATCCTTGAAACATATTAATCTTTTAAGTATTTAACAAACTATTAAAAATAAAAACATTCTAAAGTAGTAATTTGTGTGCACTATACACTAGTATGTTAGTGGCAGGATATTTTTTAAGTAATATTGCCTCTGCATACTCTCGCTCATCTCAGAATAAACCTCTGGACTTACAACTCAAAGTTAGTATTATTATTTATTTCTAGTTATGAAACTATTTATTAGTTTAAAGATAGCTCAATCTAGCCGGTGATAAAAGTACATTATTTTATTAAGGTTAGATATTATTAGTGAAATAATACATAAAATTAAAGAGATATTCATATTGCTCGATTTGTTTTCATATTGAAAGTATTTGAATTGTACCTTTATTGTTTCTTATAGTTATTTTAATTGCAAATGGTCCCTATACAAATAGCGTGAGATTTGAAAATAATATTTAATGACCTACTAATAAATGCCATTAAGAATGATAAAATGTAATAAATAATGCAAGTGATTTTAAATAAGTCATTATACATATTAAATTATATTTGTGTTAGTCTCATTTAAATTATGTGTGAATATCTATATTTTGTAAAGTTCAGTCAAGAAAATTACATATACACTCAATAAACATACCTAGATGTTAATAACGAGCAATTATCAACAGCTTATAATTAAGTAGTTGGATTTAATTTAGATTCAAAGAAATCTAGATTCGCCTTGTGAAAATCTATTATTCAGCTGACTGGCTTTTTTCAATATTGATTGTTTTTGGGCATTATCAAATTTGTTACATTGCAGATCAATATCCCTACTAAATGGTCTTCTTTCTACGGGCTCTTCTTTAATTTTTTCCTAAAAAATTAACAAAATCATTGGTTAAAAAAATCTTAAATATGATTTCATTTAAGCTACTGATATTCTGAATTTAATTTTTTAAATTACAGAGCTCTAATCACATTTTGAATAGTAAATTAACTGATTAACTGAATAATTTTAAGTTTTTAGTCTGTGTACAAGTATTAAGTCATAATCTCAATGATCATTGAAAGTTGAAACTTGTATAATAAAAATATAATTCTTTGGTTTTATTAAATTTACCTTTTTTTGTTTTTTTAGTTTTTCTTGGTGCATTTCTAATAATGAATAAGGTTTCCGTTTTACTGAAGTTTCTGCTAGTTTTTCCATTTGCTCATCACGTTTTTGAATTGCGATCATCTTCAATGCTTCCATGTCAGATTCTTCAGTAGTTTTTGGTTCTTGAACTTTACATTGTTTATCTGATGGCGTATCAGTCCATTCTGATCGATTACTCATGTCTGGAGCCTCTCGTTTCCTAAACTGTCTTGCCCCTAAACCTAGGTTGGCCGCTTTTTCTGGCGGCAGCTCCAACATCCATTTCTCTCGAACCGTTTCCTGTTTGTTGTCATCGTATACCTACATAGAAATAATCGAGTCAGTTCGTTTCAAACAATCAAAACAAATTGTAATTACAAATATTATACTTATGCAAGTAAATAAACTGTACAAACTTCTCCGGCAAATTTTCGTTTCATATATTCGGCTCGTAATTCCAATTGTTTCTGTATGAATAGTTGCTCGGAGTCTGAAGTTATCAGCTCAGCCGGTAATGGACCAAAACCAGAAATGTCGTCATCGATCTGAGCGATTACTTTATCCTCAATTTTGAAATCCAAAGGCAACGACGGTCCTGGAGCGCGTTTCTGCGGTACCAGGTGCGGTGGTAAGCTGGGTCCGTACGAGTGGTTAGGTTCACCGGCCTCTGGTACTTGGTTGTTGGTGTCGTCGTGTTTACCACCGATGGAGGACGGCAGAACTGGTCCGATGGGTTTGGCGACTGTGTCTCTCGTCTCTCCAGCGGTCGACGCTGCCACCGACACCGATTTCGGACGCACGTCACTCTTGAGCGGAACGATGGGAACGTGATATTCTTTGGGTTTGTGTTTGCTCTTTGAATGTTTGTGTTTCTTGTGCTTTTTGTGTTCTTTTCCCATAGTTGTCGTTGGTGCATGTAAACGATTACAGAAGCGTTTATAGTGTTTGCCGGGTTCTACGTTCTTGCGATACGACAGCCGGAGCCAGAACGAAACATAATATTGTATATAATTATTATAATTATTAAACGAAACTAAAGCCGAAATATCAAATTTTCGAAAAACCAAACGTAAACATTAATAAATGTCTATTTAGTATAGATGATAACCTATTGATAACTGATTGCCTGTAAACAATCTTTTTGGTTTCCCGCGTCATTGGATTTTTATAAATTTTAATTCTCGACAACTTGCGTATTGTTCAATATAAGGAATAAATTATTCTTTATGACTTGACTTTATACAGTAGTTTGGTGGTATTAACTAATATAATATTTAATAATATTAATTAAAATTTTTTAATTCTAATTATTGTTTGTAGTTCACAAATTAAATGCAACTTCTACCCATAGATATTTACAATAACTTATTGTACATATCTTGGGTGGCCATATTTCTTGTTTTATACAGGAAATTTCTGTATTTTATAAGTCTGTCCGGTATCTCGACAAAAGCTTTCGGAACGCTTAATTATACTATTTTTTTTTAATGTGTCCCATTATCATATTTTTCAAAAATATATAAAAAAAATACAATCGCAATATTAGATGCCAAAGATTATATTAATATCAATAAGTAGTAAGTATTAAAACGGTCTTTTTTATTTTTTACCCCGAGTTATTGTTTAAAGAATTTCTTATTCAATAAAGGGTTAGGTTAGGTTAGAATACGGGATTAATAAACGTTTTATTTTGATAAATAAAAAAAAAATGAATTCCGTATTTTAATATTTTATAACTGGCCACCCTAATAATGTCTGTGCTTTCACGTAAAAGAAACAACCAATCTTATATCCATGTATTTTATACTTTTATTTGGTGTCTTCAGTCTTGCGCTCTTTGCCCTAATGCAGGATGACCATACGTCCCTTTACTTATCATCATGTCCCGTTGTCCCGACAAACTTCAAACGGGACGCTTTATGTCCCGTTTTAATCCCGTTATCGTCGTTACTTCCATAATATTGTATGATGTGTGTAAAAAGAAAAAATCAATTTATGAAACAAATACAAAACAATATTATAACAGAACAGTTTTATATTGAAATTTAAACTCGAGGCTAAAATTGTGTGCATGACAGTATTTTCAATCAAGCTCAGACATCGTTAAACTATTGAACCGGTGAAAATTATTTAAACTGTTATTGTAAAATATAAAAATTACTAACAAACAAAAATATGAAAAGATTATTTTCCAAGAGTTAACTTGATTTTGTTTGTCCCGTTTTTTTTTTTTTTTTTGTATGAAAATGGTCACCCTACCCTAATGCGGAATGAGTAATGACTTTGAGGTACCTATTATTAGCTTTTGATATTTGAAATGGTAATTCATATGTTCAAGTGTTCATGTTTGAATAATTCTCTGAAAGTATTGAACAAATAGAATTATATCAAATATTTGATCATTCATTCACATAGATGAATCATTCATGAATTGACGTTAAAATTTATTAAAAGATTTCTCGGAACCATTAATTATCTGCTAATTTCTTAGCCGTTGAAAGTGTTTTAATGCAAATACATATTTTTTGCTGTTTATTCTGTTATTTCATATTATATCATATATTTCATATTTACTGTTTTTATTTAAGTCCTTTGTGACCTTGTTCTCCTTATGACTATAGAAATAGAGACCTTGTGTCATTCAAAATTTAATTTCAGGCTACTATCCCTATCCTCTGTAGTCTGTAGTTAAAAATTTATAGCCTTGATAATCGAAGACAGATTGAAAATATATAATTTCCTACTAATCTTTTTATCCAACTCGATTGTATCCTCATTATTATACTCATCTTCTTTAATCAATTTCTTCATATAATTATCTATTAAATACTCTAGATCTATTGTTTTATGAGTCTTGTTATTTTAGACCCCAAATTTGATATCAATAAACTTTTCATCTACCAAAACTACTAATAATCTATTGGGTATTTTTTTATTATTATTATAATTTATTCTACTTAAGATATTGTAAATATCAAATGAGCTCATAACTCTGTTTTTGAGACTGTATGTATTATTATAAAATAAAATAATAGGCATGTTCAGATGAGAAGAGTTTAGTGTCCTGCGATATTTATCGATTATAATTATTGGTTAGTTTAAAATCTAAATAGAAGGTACTTACATTTTTATTATATACCTAATTTTAAATAAAATAAAAAATAGTTCAGAAAAGGGTGGTTAGCACTAAAAAGAAAATATGTGCCAGCGAGCTGCTAAGTGCTATTATACGACAATGGAAACTTTCAATTAATATTATCTTAGCATAAATATGAGATATGAATAATTAACAATTTTATTAGAAAAATGGTGTATTTGCACTTTTCAATATAGTTAACTTTTTTATTTACCTCAATTTTGATTAACCACATTACAATTTGAGGTAATTCATAAATAATAATTTTTACATTAACAAAAAAAATTTAAATAACATAATATAATATGTGCAATTTACAAAATAATAAAAATCAATTCTAATTTTCAAAAATTCAATTAACAAAAATATAAATATTGTAAGTTTAAACACTCATTCATCTCTGTTCAAATGATCAGGAAATAATGATTCATTGTTGGGACTTTGTTCTTCTTCAGCGGAAGTGCTCTGATTTATTTCCCAGTTATCTATATTTATTAAAATTACTATGTTAGTATAGAAACTAATTAAATTACAATCACAATCAATTTAAGTAATTTGTTGATATAAATATTATCAAAAAAATCTCATCACATTTTCATTGAAATTATAACATAATAACTAAAATGACATTAGAAATATATAGATATATATAAGATTAAAAAATATTTGAATTATGAAAATGTAATTGATATGTCAATAATGATTTTTTAACAGTGTTGAACATAGCTGTTATCAGACTTGTAGAAATTAAACAATCTAATTATTGAATATAAAAGTCAATTACCTATATAAGCATTGTTTACAAAAACTGAATTGATTAAATCTTCAATGTCATCAGATATATCTGACATATCTAAAAACCTTAAGATCAAAAAATATTATTATTTAACAAAGTTATGGTACAATTGTAAATATGATTTACCTATTTGATATATTTGTATTTGTTGTTTCTTGAGTTACAGGTTGTTCATTTTTCTGTAAATATATCAACAGTATTCTTATAAAAATCATAAGAAAATCAATAATTAATAACTATTTTTGCATTATTTACATTTAGCATAGAGTTAAGTAATACATGATCTGTTGTAATTTGGGGAGGCTGATCCTCAAGTCTACTTTCAGACATTTTTAGATTTATTGGATCTGATGAACTTGCCAACTCACTAGAAGATTCTGAAAATTAAACACAAAATTATTATTTTAAAAATATATCTTTAAGCTATTGAGTGTTTGAAGGTAATATTTGATTTAGTAGTTATGGCCATAGGCAAAATAGCCTTTATTTTTTGGGGGATTCATTCCTTTCCCCCCTATTTAGCCTACAACCATGGCACTAGATTTTATTTAGCCTGATATTCATTTGACATTAGATACATTTGAAAGTACTCTCTTGCATTTTTTTACATTTGTTAATTGTATTAAAGATACAATAAAATAGTAAATACATAGTATATTGTATCCAAATACTTTTTTCTTTTAGTGTATCTGGTATCTTTTTAACTATTTTTTTTTGCATTAAGATAACAAACATGAATCAAGTTATTTTTTTTTAGAAATCAAACACATGACTTATACTGATTGCAGAATAAGAACGTACCTTGTCATGCAGGAGGCGGACCAGTTCCACCTCGCAACCTAGTCATACTCTTTGTAAGATAATCATAGCTAACCGGTAAGCAGTGAACTTGTTTGGTTTGTCATCACTTACTTAGGTACGTTCTTATTCCATACAAAGTAGAGATACAATATGTAAATTCTGTTCACCAAGAGAATAATACTGCACGGCAGACGAAAGCCTGTTGTTTCTCACCACTACAGCATAAAACAGCTAGTTGTTTTAGTAATGAAGAGGGGATTTTTGACAGCACCAATCAGGCACTAATTTCCTGCCAGTTGTATGCACGAAGTGGTACTATTCTCTAGGTGAACAAAGTATAGTATTTTTTGATATTGAATATATCTTGTATTTAGATACTTTAATCCAAGTAGAAGCATTTATAGTAGTATTAAAAACAACTTTGAAGATAACCATTGAAAAATATTATTAAAACATCAGACTAAATAAAACATACACATGATATCGCGCGTTATATCATTAAATAAACATAAAAGATTTTATACAAGAATTTAATTAACCAGTTATAGCTTTGTAAAGCGATATTTATTTAATCATTTAGTGTCAATTAAATTTTAAAATATCTAGTTTTTTTAATGTTATTTTTATTAAGTTGGTAAATTATTATTCAAATTATTAATTGAGTTTTTAAATGAAACAAACTGTGTTTTTAAATAATACAGAATTTGAGTATTAAAATATTATTAATAACTTGAAATTAGACTACCTGGTTGAGAATTACGCATAGCATTTTCCAATTTTTTCAAGCGAAATCTAATAGTCAAAATATTAAAAATAATTTAAGCATTAATTATTATAAATACTAGGTTAATAAACCATCAATTATATATACACTTTTTAAATTACTTTGCTTCAGTTATTTCATATTGAATTTTATTAACCATTTGTGAATTTTCAGAAGCTCCTAATAAAAAAATGAAAATTATATCATTTAAATTTGCTAACGCAAAAATAAACTGTAGAAGGTGTAAAATGTTGTAAATTAATTAGAACCAACTTAATTTTTTAGGTGAATTTAATTGATTTTTTCCCACTTTTCTTAAACAATTTTCCAGACGAAAATCTGAAATATAATAATTCTTGTAAATTTGTAAACAAAAATTAAATTGAGACATGATAATAACCAAACCTGATGGACTTGTATGTTCAATATTATCTAATGTGATGTTGACATTATTCACATGCATAGGACTGGGTCTATCTAAGTTCTAAAAACAATTGTAATAATAATATTAGATTTTAGAAGCAAGGTATTGTAATAACAACAAATTATTTACATCTGATTCTTCAAAAAGACGACTAAGTCTCTCAAACATAGACTGAGCAGTTTCGCCTTGAAAACGATTTTGGAATTCATGATCATATAGAGTTTGTATTGATAATGGTGGATGTACCATATTAGAAACAGTTTCACACGACGCTCCTTGTACTTCTTGGTCTTTGATTGGACTCCTGAGATGTCTACATCAAATATATAACTATTAGTTAATAGTTATTCAATGTATTTAAATCGTTTGATTTATGGTTTTACAACAAATCTATCTTGAATTTGAAAAGCAAAATATATCTTAATACAAACTATTCTTCAGTGGTATAAACACTCAATAAGGGCGGGGGCATTTAACCTCCCTCACCATTAGATTTGCTTAAATTAAAACCAACCATTGGAAATGTTTGTCACTCCTATTCTTACCCAGTTGCTTCTGCACATTCAAATTCATCCAACAATGATTGTATTTTAATTTTAAGTTTTTTTTTTGGACTTGGAATTTCTCTACTAATAGGTTTAACTTTGGCAGGAATTTTCTAAAATAAAAAAAAAGGTAATACTAAATGTTTGCAAATAGTAAAATATTTCAATGACTTATTAATTATTAAATTAAATACTAAGACATTAGTTACTAAATCAATGAAATTTACCTGTTTCAATTCTTCAAATTGCTGCAAGAGGACAGATCTCTCAAGTTCTAATTTAGACAAATACCATTGTTGTTCTCTACATTTTTGATAGTAAGTAGGTGGTCGAACATTAAATCTGTTAGAAAGAAATAAAAATAATGGTGATGATATAAAAAATAAATTATTAAAATTACTGACTTTAGAATTAATGTATCCTGTTGTAAAAATCCTTCATTAATTAATAAATCAAGTCTAAAAAATCTATTATATCCCCAACATTCACCAATTTCAAAATCCGATGAGAATTCTCTAAGTACATTTTTAGATTTATCGTTGATTTGTTCATTTAGTTGATTAACCATTTCAATACGATAATCATATCTAAAAAAAAATTAATATTCATAATATAAATAGTTTTAATCCGAGACAAAATAGGTTAACAGAATATATTCAATTTTATATTCTTAGTGACTTAATTAGAAAAAATAAACAACTAACCTAGATAATCCAGCTGGCCCAGAAGTTAACTCTAAAAAAACTGATAAATATCTATCTCTCACAATACCGTTACCATTAGGATATACTTTAAGTCTCCAACTGACACCATTGCAACCAATCGGAAGTGAATAGATAGGTTCAGACTGAATCATTTTATCAGAAAATGATTTAATTATCAAATTACCTCCTTCAAACTTTGGTATAATTTCGCTAATAATTAAAAATAAATATTTATCTTTATTTTTTTTTAATAATATTGAATAATTTACCTATGGAAATCTGGATACACAGACATAAGAACTGGAGATTGTTTATTTTGCATTGCAGAAATGGTTCTTTTAAATCTTGGAGCATTATTAATTAATTGTGACATTGGCATACGAGATATTTCTAGATCACAATCATGCAAAAATTCCTCTATTTGTTCAGATTCATTAACTAGATGATTTTTTTGAGACAATAAAGTAGTAAGTTTATTATTGAGATCTTTTTCTAAGTTAATCATCATATACTCCACAGCTGTGCGTACTTCACGAACTTTTTGCTCTTTGGCTTGTTGTACTTGTTTGATATTTTTATCCTAAAAAATGCATCAATAAATTAAATGAATGAGAGTTTTTATTCCATAACTGCATCATTATTTAATCCTAATACGATTGTGGTGGATAGAATACTAGATTTCTACATATTAAAATATATAACTGAACTATTGATTTTCTAGATAAAATAGAAAGATTTTATGGAGTTATCTAGGATTTAAAACAATAACAAATTTGATTTAATTTAGTCTATTCACTATAAATTACTTTGGTTTGACAGCTTTAATGTGGATAATTTTATACAAATAAATACTAAAGTTATGATTCAATAAAGCACCTTAAAAACAATATTATATAATATATGTTTAGGATTAATTTATTAATATAGAAATCTAAATAGAGTTATTATTTTAAAATAAACCAGATATATAACTTTTAAAAAGTTGTAATTTTTAAACAGTATTTATGAGCTACATTAAAATACGTACAAGTTCCTTAATGTCTTTCTTAATTAATTCTTCTTTTGTTTTGAGATTGTCACAACTTTCACCCAGTTGTGCTATTGTTTCATTATAAATGTCTTCAACAGGGCGGAATGAATGACCATTGTGAGCTGAATTGTCAAATAGAGCACATCGATGACAGATAGTCAAATTGCATGAAATGCAGAATACAGATAATTGTTCATTATGAGTTTCACATCTAACAAAAAATTGAATTAAACATTTCTAATAATTTTGAACAGGTAATAAACTAATAATAATAAAATTTGTATCTATTACCTTTGTTCATGACTCTGTCTTATACTTCCTATATTGACAGTACTGTTCAAACAGTCAAGTTGTTCAGACAAATCTTCAACCCATCTACAGTTGACAATTTCATGTAAATGTAATGTAGCTCTACAATGTGGACATTGAGATCGTTGTTCGGTAAGCCATCGACGGATACAAGAGTAACAACATAATTTTGAACAATGTGGACACAAATGTGCATCTTGAATTTTTTCCATACAAATAAAACATTTGAATGTTTCGAGTAGAGTCTTGAAATTAAAAATTATTTTTATGGTTAGATAATTAATAATTATCTACTAATATAATTTAAATCATTGAAGTATTAATTTTATTAAACATCAGTTATGATGTGTGTAATGAAATGAATTCTAATTCCTTGGGAAGGGAATCTACAATTAGTATTCTTTCGTTTAAACAGATTTAGTGATTTGAATAAATATCCAAATTCTGTATCACCGAGCAAAAGCAAATACAATGAACCATATTTACAACTTTATTAAAAAACTTGATAGTACCTAAATTCAATTGATTGATATATAGTATTTTATATAGACTTTAGGCTTTTTCATAATTCCAGATAAACATAAATATACATAGTTTTAAAATAAACACACTAATAAGTAATTATATAAGACATTTGAACAGCTACAGAAAAAATTAATAGTCAACATAATTTTATTTTGAAGTCAGCTTAGAATCCTAATAGGTAGTGGTATTTATTAATTACTGAACATTTAGACAGTTTAGTAGTTTAAATAAAAAAAAATATTATTAGGTCACAAGCCATTATGAGGTATGCACAATGGACTATTGACCCACAAACGAAACAAATATTTTTTTATTCAAAAATTAAACTCTTTTAAGATAAGTACATTAGTGAAATAATATAATACGTTAAATTAATATACCTGTAAATATTCCGAATTGGGTGCCACGGCCATTTCGGTTTTCAAAAATGTTATTCAGTAGGTATTCTATTGACAATATGTTTGCACCTATACAATATTAAACATCCTTAACTACTGAAGACGGAACAATAACAATAATATAATTTTTCAAAGTTTGTTACATCAATTAATTATTAATAACCGACATCATTGGTGTAACGGTGTCATAAGGAATATCACAACGTATCGTCCGGACGTCGTCTACTTACGAATTGTATTTTTATTTTTAAAGCAGACAATACCGGTTAACCGCGTACCGACACGTATTCATCGTAACGGGGAATGCCATCTGAATCTGAAACCTGAATATTATACATTTGTATATTTATATATAATAAACATTTTATGTACGTATTGAATAAAACCAGTAATACGGCGGTCGACGAGACAATAATCAATCGTCATCAGATGACTGATAATAAAAAAAAAAAAGCCCCTGGTATCACAAGCCCAGTTGTTGTGCACCAAGCGTTCTCAAAATGCGCCCGACGCGAGAATTTCAGGTAACCCAACACGATTATCACTGAATTGGATATCGGAAATATATGTACCAGTAAAACCTCCCCTAACGGACACCTCCAAATAGCGGACGTTTTTTTGGGAACAATCTGAACCCTCCGAATAGTGGACACCTCCGAGCAGACACAATTTCGTTGATCAAGAGTTTTCGGTATTTAGAGGTTTCATTGTACATACATATGTATATGTATTCAGTTCAGTTATGATTATTGGGCCTAACAATCTACTGATTGCTATACTGTAATAATAAGATCTTACGACACCACAGACCATTTTTATTTTTAACATTATTTATTGAATCAGGATAATAATGTATTTATAGTTTATAAAAATATATATTAGACATATTATTACCTATTCAATACCTGCTCCTTTAAAGTAAAACTTGTGGTGGGATATAATATAAATTATAAAGTAAGTAGTAAGTTATTACCTATATTTATATGATTTATACCAGTTTATAGATAAATTGTCTATATGAATAAGACTCACGTAGTGATATATTAAAGTTTTAATAATAGTCTAATAAGTTGTAAGAAATATATTTTAAAATTATTAAATACAAGTACAGAACGAGTAACGCAAACTTTTTATTAGTACTCGTATTTGTAAATTCTTTTAAGTATACCTACTATATTAAAAAAATATCTAAACGGTAATAATAATAAAAACCCATATAATGAATAATTACTAATTTCTTTCAACACACTAATAGGATTAAGGTATTAAGGGTACTTTATTTTTCATATTCATTAAACTAAAAAAAAAGTGAAAAATATTTTAATAAGCATACTATGTGCAATCAAAACAAATTAATGCTCCTCGACCACTTCAAAGAGCGAATGCTCCAATTAAAGAGTTCTAATGATGGCTAATTAATAATTGGAAATAAACGTGGTTTACAACGTTTTATAAGTGTCAGACGTGGTAAACAACGACAACCTCATGTGCACGATAATCCCAGGACATATTCACAGGTTTTGATCTATTAAGCAACCCGCAGTGAAGTTAATAGAGTTCGTACGTTCCATGGTAGGCGTGTACTGTGTAGACTTCTCGCACAAATGGGACATAAGACATTTTTCAGTGGGTGTAGTCAATTTGCATCAAAATTGACCCCTAATAATATACAACATATTGTGCAATTTGCACCAAAATTAAAATCGATTATTCTTTCGATAGTATAGTGTAAGATATGAGAAGAGCCGTAATAGTTTAGTACTAATGATTAATAAAAAAAAAAAAGATATGAGAAGATAATAACACAGAATATACAAAGTTAATCAAATATTATTACAAATTACAAACTCCCTTTTTAATATGCGATTGCGACGCAGGAAAACAGACCAACAATCACCCATTGTTTTCGAGCTTCGAAAAACCCAAACCGTTCCTATGAGGCAGTGCTTCTCAAACTTGAGGCCGCGGCCCCCTAGAGAGCAGTGGTTATATTACTGGGGGAGCCGTAAAATATTTATTTTATTTTTATTTGTATTTATACATGTTTAAAGTTAAATACTAAATTATACAGTTTTTTTCAAAAACGTATTAAAATGCATTAATTTACTATACATTTCAATAATTCATCTGTCTGAAATAGTACATATAATATTAGTACATAATTAAGAAAAAATAATTAATGGTTTTGATTAAGAGGGCCTTGACAGTTTTACACTAAATTTAGGGAGTCCCATGACAAAAAAGTTTGAGAAGCACTGCTATGAAGGACCTATAAAGTCGACTGTCTCACACCCCAACCACATTCATTCTATATGACTAGAAAAAAACTGGTTTTCTGATTTTGATAACAAATATGTTAGTTTGTTAGCTTAACTACTGTTATTCATAATTCATTTTATTTATTACATAAATTTTATATTATTCTATATTTCTATGTTAAATCATTTTCACTACTTTATATACTATAATATTATATAGCATAAAATCACAAATCAATACGCTAAATAACAGATTTATGCACCACAATAAGTACATCTTAATACCGTTTACACTATTATACAATAAACGGGTGATAAAAGGACGCTCGTTGACACTTAGTTTGGGATCAATACGGTTGAAAAAAGATCAAATAAAAATATCACAGCACTGTTTTATTTTGAGCCAGGCGACATTGCATCAATTTCTAGGAACCGTCTAATGAAGCCATTTTAGTCATTTATGAGTGGACTAGCCATCCGAATGTTGTCCCTAGTTGCGCCAATGCACTGTCCTAAATCTAATATGGACAAAGGTACGGGATAAGATGGACGCCTATATAAACCCTGAAAAAGAACAAAAGGAAATATGAAATCAAAGAACGTAATTTAGATGTATTATTAATTTGAAAAATTCAAAATATATTGAAACAGAAATTCCAGACAGTAGAATCTATGGAATTTAAATATCTTGACTGTAATTTGTTTGGAAGCTAAAATTAATGAACAAAATAAAGTTGGAAAATTAAATTCGGAAATTCAAATTACGGACTGAAAAAAATAACCCAAGTAAAAATTGTTTGGAATACGAAATTAATTTAAATTTTAGTTTACGGAACATTATACGCGAGAAAGTAATCAGATCGAACGAAAATTTACCGGAATTAAATAACACTGACCGTATAACGTCCAGAAAATAAAAATTTCAGAAAAAATATTTGATAATCATAGGCGCAATTTAAACAATAATTTTAAATAGGTTAAATTTATGTAAGTTGCACGACGCTCGAGGGGTTCGCTCTCACACCCTCCTAGACTGGTAAACATAAGTATGTGCACTGATTATCGAGTTGGCTAAAAAATTTTTTTTTTTAATTCGACCATTTTTTTTTATTAAGTACCGTTATGTATTAAAGAATGAATACATATAAAAAGGTGGGGACAAGTGAGTACCGCTCAACATTACATTAAAGATGTCGTGTGGGTCACTGTAATCGACGTGATAAATTTGAATTACTTTGTTTAAATAATAATTAGATTATACAACTAGATAGAGTTGGCTAATGAATTAAAAAGAATATAAATTTGAAAATGCATTTAAATAATTAAAACAAAATTATTATACAGGTATGAATAAAAGTTAGGAACTGGCATTTTAGTGATTATTCAAAAAATATGAACCGTAATGTCTAAAGATCTACTGTTTTATTGACTACCTATTAGAATTGCCTAGATATATGTACTCCTATAATTTAAAAAAATATTTTGACTAATCTTGTATTAGTTAGATTTATATTTAGGTACTTGAAAATTTCGATTTTTTTTTTTTAGTTTTTATCCGTACACAATATGTTAATTGTGTTCAATTTCAAATTTATTGTAAAACATGGTTATTAGTTATATATTAAAAAAAATTTTAATTTCAAGAACAAATGAGTATTATTTAATACCATAGTCCATAATTTAATATTTTTATATTATCTTGTTTCGTTTTTCTGATAAAACTCATTCAACTATTAATATTATTGTTCTACAAAATATAACCCTTGAAACTAAAAAAAAATATTAAAATCATGAGGTTAATAAAAATAAAACGTTGAAACGTCAACGTTTTCAGAAAAAAAAACTGTACAAAATGGAGATTAAATTTTCAATTTTTTTTGAAAATAGTTAGATAAAAAGTTATTTTTTAAACTTTTTTATTAAAACATCAAATTAAACTAAAATATGAAATTACGGGACACTCTGTATACTTTCTTGTACATATAAAAAATATATTCATGTCATGTAGGTAATTTCATTTATATTTTTTTCATAACCATTTACGAATGATTTAGTTTGAGCTCAAAATCAAAGTTTACCATCAGTAGTTTATATTTTTGAAATTTGAAATGTCAATTATTTTATTGTAATATTATATGTATTTTTTTAATTTGTTGGTGAATTGAGGTGGCTAAGGTTTGTTGTGACCACGTTTTAGTTAAAATTGTAAATATCATGGTAGTTTCACTTTTTAAATTAAATATTAGGATCTAGGACAACAGCGAATATGTATATCTGAAGATAAGTACGTAACAAATATTCATGTCAACACACTAAATCTCGCTATAAATTTTATAAAAGTTATGCTGTATAGAATATTAATATAAATATTTTAATTATGTAGGTATATATTAATAGTACCATTGTATAATATATACAATATACATTCACAGACTTAGATATAATTAAATTAATAAGATTATTTCTTAGTCTTTGGTCGGAATCGGAATATAACGTAACTCGTAAATATTTAACCGAATTAAGAGAAGTAATAGCTAATAGGTCCTATTATTTAACGTTATGTTTGTGCAGGAACTATGTCTTAAAGTGAATGAAATATGTCGTGTAGTTGTATTATACATTAGCTATATTATATATAATATATACACTATTATGGTTGTTATGAGTTTTAAGATTAATGCAGCGCCGACAACTGCGATCTGTTTATAATCTATTTGAATTTAAAATATATTGCTTATTATATTATATAAGCAATATAACTAATAATCAATAGTCTTATAAAATAATAATAATATAATATATTTTATAGGTATTTTTTGACTTTCTAACAGGTGTTAGTTCATAATTTTCCTTTTTATTAAATGTGCTTTATCTATATACACGGTAATTACGCATAAACGTCGATCATGTTCATTATTTTGCATTTGATTACTTAAGTGTTTATGAATAATAATAATCACAACTAATGATTGTATAATGATGCAACTTGATACCAATTAAACGGGTGTGATTTATTCAGTGACAGTTCTATAATTATATGGCGCTTCTTTGTATTTAATCATATTGCGTTGATCGATGGGTACATATAATTAGCTCACATTCGATAATTGTCGATATTTTTGTTTATTGCTCAATTGCATTTTTCCGTATATAAGTACCTATTTAAAAAAATGTATTTGTGTTGCACATTGCACATAACAGGCTAATAAATATATTTTAATATAATAATTAATCTCTTCAGTATTCAGTCGTTTATAATTTATACATTTTTATTAAATTATTGTTTTAACACAATAATATTATATACAATAAACATAAACTTATTACTTTTTTTTTTTAATCCATCATTATAGCTTCGGCAGCATAGTCCATTAGCTTTGTAGATTTAAACATTATATATTTATACATTTGATACAATTGGATACTATATATAATAATGATTTATAACTAATTATTAAATGTTTTTCTCTATTTTTCTGGTCTTGAGGAATGACGAGATGCTTTCTGATTGGCACTTGGCAGTCGGGTCCGATTTTCTCGTATATATTCGTTAGTATGTTATATTTTTTTCATTTCTTCTTCGTTTGATCTGCATTCACTCATCAAATGTTTTTCTGCGAGGTTAACTCCGCTTGAGGTGCATTCCGTTGTGGTTGATTTTTCATGAGGTATCTGTGTGTGGCCGATTCTCAGTCGGTTTATTATTATTTTATTTTTACTAGATGGTTTTGGTAGTGGTCAGGATTTATGCTTTGTTTAATTTCTCGTAATTTATTTTGTTGGTTTAACCAGTCATTTTGCCATGTATTCCGTAATAAGATTCCATTGAATTAAATTAAAATTTTTCGATGTCATTAGTGTGTTGAGTGGGTATTTATCTGTAGATTGCGGGTGTTTATTATTGTATATTATATTCTAATTGATCGTTATTATCGTAGTTGAGTATGTTTAATTTGAATAGTGCATTTGATAATCGTGTTTGGCGGTTATAAATAGTTTTACTGTATATGACTGGGTACACGAGTTCAATTATTTTAATTAGATCGTTGGGTTCGATTTTATAGTAGTCACATAGTTCTTGCTTATCGTTGCAATTTTGGGCGTTTTCAATTATAGCTTTGAATTGTGTAAATCCGATTTTAATATTTCTGGAGTTAATGGTGAATATTTGTTTTACTGGTTCTAATATTGCGTTAATTTCTATAGTTGCTTGTGAGTTAGGTCGTATTATTTTGGCTTTTTTTATAGTAAGGTCTTTATGGATTTTGTTCATTATCGATTTTTGAGTCTTTCTAGGTGTTTCTTGATACTGTAGGGGAGGAGGGCGCAGTCCTTTTATTTTTATTGAATGTTATGAGGTCGATTTCCATGTTATCGGTGATGTTCGTTTCTGTAGTTTTAATCGTGTTCTCTATAGAGTGTTCTTTTTGTATGTTGATTGCTTGAGGTGTTGTGTGAAATGAGCGTCGTTTATTTTTTTTATAATGTTCCGATTCGTGTTGGTTGTGACTGTGTGAATTCGTTGCAGCAGCAGGATTGGAGGAAGTGCGTCCGATTTTTTTTGCATTTGTAGGAAGTTAGTGAGTCGTCCGAGAAAAAATTCTGTGATTTGTTCCTTCGTGAATAATTAGTAAAAAATTTGGAAGATTTATGGTAGTTTCTGTGGATATAAACATTTGTCTTCGGAAGCTTAGGATGTGTACATATCCTTCTTTTTTAATGCCGGTTCAAATGTGAATAATTTGACTAGTGGGGTTCATACCAATGTTGCCGAGTTCATTTTGAATTGTTTCATTTGGAATTGTTGGGCATACATTTGATATGATTATTTGTTTATCGGGGTTAAAGTATTTTCTTATTTTAATTGGTTTTTCGTTGATTGTTACCAGTGTCGGGTGATTAACGTCGAAGTCTACAAGTTCTATCGAAGATAGAAATATGCAGAATTTATCTTTAGATATGTGTGACATGAATATTATGTTTTCAGGTTTGGTTATTTTTGCTATTACATAAACATATTCGTGTTACTGAATGTCGTCATTTATTTTGATTATTATAGATTGTTTTTTTTTTTTTGTATATAGTTTTAGATACTGCTTTGGCGAATGTGATTTGGTTTACATTGACTTTAAAGTTTGGAGGTTTTAGATTTGTTGAGTTTTGATTTTGATGATTATTGAGTTGTGGAGTTGAGTTAGTTTGAAGATTTGAGGTTTGGAAGAAATCTTTGGGTAAATATTAGGTGTTTTGTTAGGATATAAATTTTTTGGCACTGTGGCGGCAAAAAAGTTGTTTTGGCCTTTTTTTATGGGCGATTTTGCATTGACGCTCATTGTTGGTTTTGGTGTGATTACATTATTACTTTATTAGATTATTACATTATTTAAAGTACACTAAGAGTATTAAGAGTACACTTAGAATATGTAAGTTTCTTAAATTTATATTTTAACCAAGCAAATGTAGGAAAAGGTGATTGATGTTAACTATAGTGCTATCAGGGGCTATAAGGTGCTGGGTGTGATTGGTATATTTTCAAATATACTAAAATTTCAATAGTATGATACGAAAGGACATATTTTATACACTTTACAGGTGATAATATTGTAAAAGATAATAATTAATATTATTGTGAATTTTAACTTTTTTTCTATCAGCGCGGCACACCCACATTGGGTTCATTTTCCGGACGTCTAAATATTTTTTAAATACATTTTAAACGCAAAAATTAAAATCATACTACGTTTTAGATGGGTTACTAAACATGGTACACCATAATTGTTGCTATATTTTTTCGGTTAGAACACTAATTGCGAAATTCGATATCCAGGATTTTTACTCTTTATTGTTAATAAAAAAAAAATAAAAATAAATTATATTATATACTAAATGTTTTATTTTTCACATAAAAAGTTTTTTTAGGTAAATTATTATTTTAGCTCTTATATAGGCTAATAATAATATACACCGTGTTCAAAAAGCTTGAAAATAAACTGATAACCGATCATATGATATCATTAATATAATTAATAATAATAATAATATAAATTTATATTAATTATTGAAATTTAAAAATTAATAATAATACTAATTAGGTGAATAAATATTCTACCTAATAAAAATTGCAACAGTTTTATCGATTATCGCTCAATGTAGGATATAGGTATTAAAATATACAAACAGACATCAGTGATTAAACATCGAAGAGTTTCCAAATTTTTTGAACATATATTAAACATATTTGAGTATAGTACCTTATTTTTTGGATTTTTTTTTAGCCATTTTATTAGTTTATCTAAGTATAGGTAATAAATAATATACCGAAGAAAAAATAAAATAACTATCGACTTCCAGAAACGTCAGTCTGCAGCTGTTCTGGTATCAAGTCATCAAAAAAAGTTTAAAAGAACGATTTTTACAGGGTTTCAAAAATAATGGGACACTTCTCTTTTCACTATATAAGCCTGCCGCCCTTACTTGTATAGTTGTATCGATGTATTAAAACGAACAAAAAATAATTTTTTTTATGTCACATATATTATATACTTATGTATAATACGAGTATACGACTTAAAGCATTTTGTTGTTTCAATAGAATTAAAATGTCGAATGACACGTGATACCATAACAATTGGGTCACGTTTATATATACCTAAACTATATCATAGGTGTAGGTTAGGAATGGTAGGATAACGGATCAACGAAGTCGTTCGTTTTTGTTGTGACTTTTATATATATAGACAATTGACATGCGATCATACGGACCGATGTACACGCTGTTTGACTATTTTAAATCCGAATTCCGAAACTATATTATAGAAGAAGAGGGGCCATGACTCGTGAAATGTCTGGCTGTCACGACTCACGGCAATACGACTAACGTATTATTATTTTACGACAAACGCAGAGAAGTTTAAGCATATATCTAAAAATATCTTATATCTGTTTTATTTGCGTCATCGAAGAGTATCTTATACATTTTCACCCATATACAATTCGTAAAAAAGTATCGAAAGAATTGACTGACTATACGTATAACAATAATACAAACAATTGGCTAAAGTCGGATTGATACTACATTTTCTTTAAAAGGACCCTACACATTTGTTGTCTCGATTTTGCAAGCGCGTAACAGCAAATAAACAACAGTTAAAACTTGTTCTAGCTTAGTTTTATTAATTTTAATATTTAAGGAAATTTACTTAATGATATATTTATAGATGTCTGTGTTCCGCCGGAGGTGTTTTTTCCGATATTTTGACTTTAAAACGAGGTGTGAGCATTTATAAATTGTAATATTTTACCCGCTCACAACTCGCTTTAATATTAAAACATTAAGTGTCCTCTGATGCTACAAACCATTATTGTTATTTTTTTTACCAAATTTATCGTTTTGCACGGACTTAAATAATAATAATCCAGATTGGTTAGTGATTATTATAGACATACCTACTGATGACATCGAAATATCAAATTTACACATGTGTGATAGATATTGAATAGCAACTTTACCTACATGTGCAATAGTAGATTCTTTTGTTAAATATTTATAATCGTTGAAAAGCAATAAATGAATTGTTATTAATCGGTAGGTAGTCGGTAAGTGTTATTTATTTATAGTTTACTTTTTTATGACGATAGGCTATATAAATATCTACTGAAATCTGTGTACACGTAACGGCATCTATCGGACGAATGACATTTATATTATACGTATTACGCATCATCCTAACCGCTAGATTCCTCTGAAAGTATTTAACACGCAAAGTATTTCATTTTTGTTTTTCAATAATTCAAAAAGACAAAATGAAGGCGCGGACTGCCGAGGTTAGAGTCTAGACGCTAGACGTGACTTTTAGAGCACTTATTTAATAAATTATATGATCGTAAATCCAATAATTTCTTGCTTCGCGCGGAAGAAATCTAAAAAATACAAAAAACTGAGGATATAAATCATAATAGGTAATATATTTATTCAGGCCATATTAGCCGTAGGTAAACATTATATTGACATTTACTATTGGTGTAGACCACAATGATATAACGAACAAATCACAAATAGACTCGTAAATTATGTTAAAAAAAAACCGAGTCCATCTAACTCGCGGTTTTATTATTATTTTAGTCAAAATAACAAACAACGTAGACGTAGTGTCCGCAAAATACGCAGGACTGTACATTTTACCCGTGCATATTTTATAAATGACGTGTCGTTTGTGAGGAATAAAAGAGTGCGCAGAGTGTGACAATAATTATTTACAACCTACACGTCGCAGATGACCGGCGGACAAATCGTCGCAAAAATGATTATTTCGATCGTGCGGTGGCACTGTAGGAGCAAATAGAATTTTTGCGATATGTTATTATTAATGGTACATCACAGGCACGTATTTATAATAACGATTCGACGTTATATGTCTGGAGGAGGTATGACGACGTGTACTCGTATAGTGTATAATACCCATACGTGTCCCGGGGGCACCGAGAGCAAACGGTCATTTAAAATAATAACAAGATAATAACATATTTCGAAATGCGCAGAAGATTATATGTATATGAAATGTGAAATCTGTAGTGCACATTTACGTATGTATTTATAAGCGTATAATATAATATGTATACAACTTAATCGCGCAAGAACAAAAATATACTGTGTAGAAATGCGAGATAAAAATGATATTGTTTTCTGTCCGTTTTACCTCAACCACGCGTTCTAAACCACCCGCAGACGAATAAATTATTGTAAATGATATTTCGTCGTGCCGTAGTAATAACAATCGCGTACCGTGAATAAACTAACGCTGTATCAATATAATATTGTGCAAAAAAAGTGCGTTAGGTTAGGTCTGTCACATCGGTTAACGGCTTATGGTACATATTAATTGGAGCACGCGTAATATTAATATACATTGAGACTTTACGAGACTGTTCGGTTAAATAATTCGTGAAATCTTCGGCTAGTTATATGCCGGCTATAGGTGTATTATTCTGCAATCTCGTGGATGCAATTTTATATGAATACGGTCGACTGTCAAGTAGACAAAAAAATTATCCATCCGACTTCACGGATCGGGTAATTTGACAATTTACCGACACACACAATAATATGCATAATCTATACCTTATACATGTTAGTATATAATGTTATGTTAGATATTATGTAACCGTAAATCACCTAACCATTTTAACCGAACGAATGAATATAGAATTCTGAATCAAAATTAGACTTGTTATTTAAAATAAGTGTACTCGTGTACACAAATTAAAAATAATATAATATAATATTACATGATAAGCACTTGTGTGTGATGGTAGCAAACAATAGGTAAATTATATATTTTATTACTACTTTCCATCGAAAATATTATTGAACAGAATATGTACTACGTAGTGAAATATTTAATTTTCATCATTAATACTGTACAGACAGAAATATAATGATTATTATTTATAAATCGGTTACAGAATATGGGTAATGGATATCTAATATATTAGATACACTTATAAGGAATAATATGATTAGATGTAATCTAATTTTTTAGCTTCTAATCTTCTCAGCGTTTTTAGATTTGATTTATTATCGCGAAACATAAAACAATATTTGGATATAACTTTAGCCAACAATGATAATAATAATAATAATTAACTGTTGAATAGTAATATTTCATGAACATGTATAATATAATCATTATAATATATCACTATCTGTTATCTACTTTATAATATCTACTTTATATCTACATTATTGTATTTTTAATAAATGCCCTCCGGAGCGTATAATTATCAAATAAAATTATCAAATAAAATAATATATAAATAGTACAGTAAGATTAGTTTGAACTGTATGATATATAAATCACGTGAATACCTAGTGATGTATATTTTGTTTTTAAAAAACATTGAAGGTACAATATTAATACTTAAATTATAATTGTGAAATTTATTGCCAATGTTTATAATTAGGTACGTAATTTTGTAATTTAACTACATTTTGTAAGGTCAATTATTTAGTGAATTTAATTGGTAATTTTATCAAGATTTTTGTTCGATTAAAATCTATCACAATACTAATTATAACAAATAATAAAGTATACAATAAATATGCAAAATATCTTTAAAAAAAATGTACACAATTAAATCATTTATTTAATTAGGTTCTTAATACAAAAACAAATACATTTTTTTAGTGAAATTGCTCAACAAAATTATGAAAAATTAAGTTCACTTGCAGTTATAATGCAAGAAGATATATATATATATATATATATATATATATATATATAATTGGTATTAGTTTCCTGATAAACTTATAAAGTTCGTAGTCGACGAAATTTATTATTAGAATTTTCTACTTGACGAAATATTATTTTATAAGTTTATTTGGTTTTTAAAACAGCGTGTTTTTTTAATTTAACTTTAATATACAAGAAATATCAAATGTTGTCAAAATAATCAAAAATATTCCAAAAAAATCGTTGTCTTGAGCTTAAAACTTTTTACCGTTTATTAAGATTATTAACTGTAGACGTCAAAAAATATAAAAACGAAATAATATACATTTGTATAAAATTTTGCAGTCTTGTAATAACCAAAAAGTATCACAACACGTGAAAATATTTCCTAGGTATGCAAAAATATTTGTTCATATATTATATGTAATTTTAGAGACTTTTTTTCTTGTTATGTTAGTAGATATTGTATTATAAAATGTGGAATGTTTATAATGAGCGTAACAGGAATTTATCTTATATTATGGTATATTATCGTGCAGGGCGAATACACATACCTTTATATATACAATATATATTATTTTACCGAAAAAAATTACTGCGTTATGCGTAGATGTTATGTAATAAATAATAAACTAATAATATAATATAATAATATACTTATAGTGTCAGATATTATATTGGTTTCTGTTTACAGTTATTTTTTCTATTGTCAATTGCGTGTATCCGGAGGGGTAGAACTCGAAATCAACCCGACCTTTGTAATAACATTTATACCATATATATATATACACACTAGGTGCGCACGTTGCACATATATCTCGTAAATACGTCATCACATATACACACATATATACATACATACATACATTCAGATACCACATTCAAGAAATACACTAAATGTGCTGCGAAAATAAAAGCACATACTATAACATAATGTACATCAGATTGTTATAATATCATAGATACCAATTGTTCGGCTATTGATATTATTATGTAATACTAATAATGCTCGTGTGGACCACCTCGGAGACGGACAAATTTGTACGTATTTGCGCGTGTTTATTTATTTCAACATCTGCGACCCCCGCGACGCGATTTTCAACATAGGTATGTATATTATGTAATATAGGTATAGGCACGCTCTCGAAGACGGGCCCCCGTTCGCAACACTACAGTATTATATTATTTACGTTGTAACAAATAACAATGTTCTTTAATACAACCGTCAAATGTTCACTATATAATTTACAGGATGATCAAAATTGCGCGTTGCATACAATTTTTTTTCGCGTAAACAAGTAAAAAAACGGAGAAGAACTTTTTATTTTTTAACACCCTTCGAAGGTTGGTTGGAGAGGGTAGGAGGGCGTACACTTCTGAAAAACAAATTAAAACTCTGTCCTTTAAAATAATTTTAAGTTTTAAAAAAAATTACATTGCGCCAGTACACCGTACGCGCGTCCACATTGTACTGTACCGCGCGCAGCCGCTTCGCATTCGTATCTGCACTATAGCCCTAATCCCGATATAAAGAAAATTCATTATAATCTTAAGTCCAAATTTCAAATGCCTATAAATAGTTTGGCATTTTGAAAATTTCATTGTGTAGGTATAGAAAAAGATAAGTTACAGTGCAATGTTTCAAGATTCTATGATTAATTTTTTTTTATAATAAAAAAAAACTGTTTTATTTGAGAATAAATCTTTAACGTACGTTTGAATAATATCTAATGTCGTCAAAATTCAAATGTTCATAAAACACGTATGTAATTTTACACTTAACTTTTTTTTAGTTTCAGTAAGAAAAACTTACGAAAACCTTGTATTACATATTCAAACATATTAACCAGCATTTATAAAAAAAAACATTTTAAAAATTTCAAGTATCTATAAATAGTCTATCTGAGCAAAAATATTTTGAAAATTCAGATCCATTTTTAGAAAATTGTAAAGTTCTGAAATTCTAATAGTATCTATTGTTATTCATTTTTAAATTAAAACAAAATAATAATAATAATTTTTTCAAAAAAATTGTATTGTGTTAGTTTATATATTACTTCTAGCATTGGACTAAAAACAAAGTAATTTTCAAAATAAAATTATATGGGATTAGATTAGAATATTATTGTTGTATACACCCGCATACAAATCTCCGTAAATATGTACTTCCTATATAATATCCACGTCTTTTTATTCGTCAGAAAAAAAAGAATAAACAATAATAGCTCGTATTTAAAAATATATATTACATAATTACACGTCCTTTCACACACACACCACTTATTTGCACACACATATGCTTATTGCCCACGCGTTTATATATTTCAACTAAAAAGCTATAAGTATTAATTTTTATTGTGACAATAATTTTCACGCGTAGGCACATAATATATTTTCTTAAAATTATTTAAATAGTCATAATATTTAACCAACAACCGGCCCTTGGTCTGCTTTTAAAATCAAATAGGGGCATTTGGTCCACCTTGCTTCTCCCTCAAATGATGCCATTAGGTATAATACAATATTTATAAATATAATTGTAGGAACATATTATTTTATAATGACGATATTATTCGATTTTTTAATAAACAAAATCGAAATAGATACTGTAGTTTGTTAGTTATCCGTTGTCTACGAAATACTGTAATCAATGTTACACAATACTATATTGTAAAATTCGATACTGTAGTATTCTGTACACATTAGTAATTAGTAGGGCTCGGATTTTGTAGCAAATGCTTCTTTTGAGGGAAGTGTGATAGAAAGATAATTCTTTTATATAAATACGTTTTGAATCGTTCTGATTTTAATGAAGTAAACTTTTTTTTGCTTTTTTTTGCTTTTTTCCATAAAATCTGCTTTTTATTGCTTTTCCCCTATTTGGTTATTTTTTCTTGATTTTTATATATT